>MARA01000054.1:0-217482 GCA_001792895.1 Lentinus brumalis | reverse complement strand
TGTATTCCGTGCCGCTGTCTGCTTGCAATTCATGTTTCTTGTGACTGTAACCCCACGTGGGTGTCAAGCAAGTCAACATTCGCCTGGTGAGTGTTCTAGCTGAGTGTCATCGTACTTCTCCATGTAGCACCTTTCCTCACCATACCACCCCTGTCCCGCCTGTGATTAGTCTGGGACAACTAGTCACCGTTCACCCATCACGACGTCATCTCGCCCATCACGACATCGTCTCGCCGATCATGCATGGAATCTCAGGTGAGTATGCGATGTGTCTTGCTTTTCATCTGTACAACAAGTATCTGACGTGTCGTACCCCAAGATGCCAACACCGAGCTTGTACTCTCCACAAGGGCTTCGCCCTTGGATACCTCGTCAGTATGTATGTTGTGAGCTTCTGCAGTGTCTGTGCCTTACTAATTCTCTCCTCGGTCGTTCCATTGCCCCCTTCCCCACAATCTCGCTCGCCCATCTTGAACACCAGGGCCATGTCTCGAGCCTGAGCATGTCCTCGAGCCCGAGGTTGACCGGGGCACGACCCATAGGGAGTGTGAGCGCAACGCTGACGGCGATGAACGCGAGTCAGAGTATGACGAGGGCGAGCCCGAGAGCGACGGCAAGCGCGAGGTAGACGGCGCGCGAGCCTGAAGTCGAGGACGGCGGACCCAAGTACGACGGCGAGCGCGGTGGAGCGTGAGCGCGAGGCCGAGGACGGCGAGCCTGAGAGCGACGGCAAGCGCGAGGTAGACGGCGCGCGAGCCTGAAGTCGAGGACGGCGGACCCAAGTACGACGGCGAGCGCGGTGGAGCGTGGGCGCGAGGCCGAGGATGGCGAGCGCGGTGGAGCGTGAGCGCGAGGCCGAGGACGGCGAGCGCAAGCTGGAGCACGAGGACGGCGAGCCCGAGAGCGACGGCAAGCGCGAGGTAGACGGCGCGCGAGCCTGAAGTCGAGGACGGCGGACCCAAGTACGACGGCGAGCGCGGTGGAGCGTGGGCGCGAGGCCGAGGATGGCGAGCGCGGTGGAGCGTGAGCGCGAGGCCGAGGACGGCGAGCGCAAGCTGGAGCACGAGGACGGCGAGCCCGAGAGCGACGGCAAGCGCGAGGTAGACGGCGCGCGAGCCTGAAGTCGAGGACGGCGGACCCAAGTACGACGGCGAGCGCGGTGGAGCGTGGGCGCGAGGCCGAGGATGGCGAGCGCGGTGGAGCGTGAGCGCGAGGCCGAGGACGGCGAGCGCAAGCTGGAGCACGAGGACGGCGAGCCCGAGAGCGACGGCAAGCGCGAGGTAGACGGCGCGCGAGCCTGAAGTCGAGGACGGCGGACCCAAGTACGAGCCGGGGAGCGTGCGCGGGCGGGATGGCGAGCGGGATCGCGGGAGCGTGAGCGCGAGGCCGAGGACGGCGAGCGCAAGCTGGAGCACGAGGACGGCGAGCCCGAGAGCGACGGCAAGCGCGAGGTAGACGGCGCGCGAGCCTGAAGTCGAGGACGGCGGACCCAAGTACGACGGCGAGCGCGGTGGAGCGTGGGCGCGAGGCCGAGGATGGCGAGCGCGGTGGAGCGTGAGCGCGAGGCCGAGGACGGCGAGCGCAAGCTGGAGCACGAGGACGGCGAGCCCGAGAGCGACGGCAAGCGCGAGGTAGACGGCGCGCGAGCCTGAAGTCGAGGACGGCGGACCCAAGTACGACGGCGAGCGCGGTGGAGCGTGAGCGCGAGGCCGAGGACGGCGAGCCTGAGAGCGACGGCAAGCGCGAGGTAGACGGCGCGCGAGCCTGAAGTCGAGGACGGCGGACCCAAGTACCACAGCGAGCGTGAGCCCGAGGCCGAGCCTGAGAGCGACGGCGAGTGTGAGCCCGAGGAGGAGGGCAGCGAGCACGAGCCTGAGGTCGAGGGCGGCGGCGAGGGCGGCGGCGAGGGCGGCGGCGAGGGCGGCGGCGAGGGCGGCGGCGAGGGCGGCGGTGAGGGCGGCGGCGAGGGCGGCGGCCGGTCGTATTTCCTGTAGCTGAGTACGACATGTTTCCTACAGTAGGGGCTGCCCCAGGTGTTACTGCAGGAACTGCAGTGCACCGTGCAGTCATTACAGTATAGTACTATAATGAGTCTACAGGGACTGGTGCGGCACTGCCCGAGCGCGGCGCGGGAGGACGAACGAACCTGAGGCATCTTGGGAATGGGAGTACTGCTGGATGTTGTGGGGGTTGTTCCGACCGCTGCGAATGTTCGGTGTGATATATGTTCGTAGGCTGGTGATGTGCGCGTCGAACACAACGCCGGTGTACAGCTTCCTCGTGGTGAACAGGCTTGGGCCTGCAGGTTCGACGAGGCCCAGGTGAGGCCGGTAGCCACGTTGCGTAGCAGCTTATATGTACATGAATGAAGTTCTACTCTATGAGTCTATCTCAGACGCGCCATTAGCTACAGAGTCCTGATGCAAGCTGTCAGCGCATGGTCCTTGTGCAGCATATGTACTGGTACTTACTGCGTCCACGACGGGCTTGAAGGTCTCTTTCGCCCTGTCGAATAACCGAGTATACCGGTATGCTTGTCTGAAGGACAGGTAAGTACGAGCAGTGAGACGGTCGCAGCGTCCGCACATACACACCTTCGATCGTAAGCTGCCTCACCGCGCTCGCCGGCAGCTTCCTTGGCCTCACTGCGAGCCAGCCACCATCGTTCCCAGAAGACGAAGAAGCGTATCGCCCGCCTCATTTCCTCAAGGAGGATCTCCACTTCTTCCTTCCAGCGCGCGTACTGTGCGCTCGACCGGAACCAGTGGACCTTGCGCGCTTTAGAACTGTGAGCATCAGCACGACCGCAGGGCGAACAGTGTCCACGAACCGTCGTTGTAGAAAGTTTGATACCGGGGATCTTGCTCGGAATCTACAAAAGAGAAGTTGTCCCAAAGCCAAGAGACGGCGCGCTGGCTCTTGCCAAGATCTCGATCCAAGGAGACGTCGAAGTGCTCGAGGTCCGCGTCCACGAGGCGACGAAGATAAGGTTCTTCCAGAGGCATGCCAAGGGCGCGAAGGGAGACCCAATGCCGTCTGTACATGTTCGCCCCGCGCGAATTTCCTCATTCACCTTGCCTATCGCCGATTGAGTCCGAAGGGTCATGCCCTTGCCAGGAGCCTTCTTCTTCTGCAGCTTGAACACTTCGCGTGCGATGATGCTCGTCTTGATGTCCTCCAAAACACGCTCGGCTTCAGGACGGCGGAAGTCTGTCTCGATGTTGACGAGCTGCCGCATCAAGGCCTGTTCGAGGACTAAGGAATGATAAGACGATGGTAGGGTCACGGAGTTCTCGAAGACGTCAATCCAGCTCGCACATTGGTCCTTGCTGCTGCGCGGTGGTGGCAGGCCGTCTGTTCCCAGGCCGGTGTCATCGGCAACGCTACGCCAGGGGAAGGTGGGCGGGAGGATGTCGGCAGAGATGGGCAGAGTGTCCAGCGTCGCCGAGGTCTCTTTCGCTGCGGGACGTTGGCCGTCGAGACTAGTGCGGGACAGCTGCTCCGCCAGGTCAGGGTCTGCAGGGCGCGTGCCGCGGCGTTCATCTTGGGAGATCAGAGCGGCGTCGCGCGCGAACCTAGTGGCCTGATTGTCCCTCACAGCGTCCTCCACAATGGTGCATGCCTCCTGCACCACCGGAGTGAAGTACGTCTCGCGCAGGGTATCCCAGCGCTGGAGCTCTGTGTGGTACTGCTGACACCGGAGCGCGAGATCGCTATGGGCCTCGGGCTCGTCGCTTCGGTCCAAGATGTCTAGGAGCTCCTCCCTAGTGATAGTGTCAGTCAATGATTCGATAGGAGGCAGCTGCTCATACCTTTCCATCTGGAGCGATACTCCTCGTTGGACGACGCTGATGATGCTTGCAACGGTCTGCCCGTTGAGCCCGCGCTCGCGTGTGACTTTGAGCAGAATGTCCTTGTCAGACAGCACTGTCGAATGGTAAGCTTGAGACGTTCAACGCCACGCAGGAAGGGAGGTTACCGTTGTCAGGACGGAGCTCGTAGGGGCTCTCGAAATCAATGTCCTCCTGGAGATGGAAGACGCGCTCTTGCCACTGCTTCTCCTCGTCGCGCCAGTCCTGTACATGCTGTTCGGGGATCGACTCTTCTAGTTCGTCCAGATGTTCTTTAGCCTGGGCACGGTGCGACACTGCTCGCAGGTATCGACGCACAGCAAGCTGGCTGCAGGAATTCCATCAGCGTCGCATTCGGCACAACGATCCACATGGATCGCACAGCGGTGTAGCATACATTACATAGTCGGGTAAATACTGAACAGGGACGTCATACTCACCAATAGCGTGCAGACGACGAACATTCATGTTGCTGTAGAAATCGTTCATGATGTCGTGACGATGACCGGGAGACATCTCCTTCGTGCGGGACGCGAGGTTGTTCAGAATCGCCCAGATACGTTCAGCCGCCTTGCCGTCTGTCATGCCGACGCCGGGAAGATAATTGTAGGAGTATTTGCAGCGACACGATGCAGTGTGCGCTGGGGCGTGGAACTTGCCAATCGCCGGTAAAGTCCAGGGGAAAAGCTTGACGCGGATTGTCGAAAGATGAGGGAATCGTTTCTGGATATCTTGGATCCGTATGCAGAATTTCTTGCGGTACTGGCAGTTGATGTCGTAGCCGTTGGACATTCGCTTCAGGCACAACCAGCGTTGCAGACCCGAACACATGCAGTAATCGACCCAACAGAACCTGTTCATGTGTCAGCCATCGTCGACATCGCAGAAGAGACTGACTGACGCTTCGCCGCGGTCCAGATCCACCGAACCGCAGGGCAGCATAAACATGTGCCGCGCACAGGACAGGCCCACCGTCCCAGATACTCTGCCTCCAAAGCGCGAGTATCCCATGGCGCCGAACCGCTGACATGTTGTATCCTTTCGAGACATGTCAGCGTGGTGCTGCAAGCAGAGAGCACGACTATGAATTTACCTCCTTCTTCGGTGGTCTGACCTTGGACTTGTATTCCTTGAAGTCATTCTGCTCGACGAAGTAAGCGGCACCGTTGGACAGCGAGTAGTCGCTCTCGTCGAAGTTCTTGTTCTTTAGAGATGCTTGGAAGTTTCCGTCCACGGTATTGAAGTGCATGTCGAGGTGGCTGCAGCTGGTCAGCATATTGTAGTGCACTATCATAGTAACGACTCACGACTGGTCGTCGGGGCGGCTCTGCCAGTTTGGATCCATGTTCATGTCGGGCTGAGGACAGGCGGGGCAGTTGATCGCGACTGAACGCGGCTCGAGCTTTTCCACAGGATCACCCCCGCGCGACGAGTTGTGCGAAGAACATGAACTCTCGCATTGTGTTGTTCAACTCGCGATCGCGTTCCTGTAAATATGAGCGTGTGTGCAAGTGTGAGGCCAAATAGACTCACAGGGACGACATCCGAGGCTACATTGTCTGTGCTCCGTTGGAGGTACTTGATGTAGTCGTGGACGGACATCTGCGCCTGAAGGGACAGGAGATGATAGTCGCGGAGGCCGTTGATGGTGAACGCCGCCAGGGTTGGCTCCAAGTACCAGGGAAGAGGCCGAATGACAGGAGTTGGATGGGCTGCTCAACCGCAACTAGAGGGCGGACAGGCGCAGAAGTGAACGTCGAACTCGTTGATCCCATGCTCGTGAGTTATAGTCAACTTCCGTGCCTTCCCTCCCACGTCGCATTTCTCGCCCCCATGTCCGAGTTTGATCGAGAAGTTGGCCAAATCACCGAGAGACCTTCGTTGCCAGAAACGCCGGCCGGTAAGCCATGCTTCACGCGATGGAAGGGCGTCCGTACATGCTCCTTGACGATGCACCCTCGCAGACGATCGGAGCGTGGTAGCAGTCGAAGCAGCGGAACCAGACCGGCTTTCTGCATCAGTGACCTTCGCTATGGCGCGCTGTGGGTCGTGGAGGCCGGACTGACAGACGTGCGAAGGGGACGGTCCTTCCTCGCGAGCAAACAAAGCATGAGCAGCCTTGGGAGCCCACTTGAGAAACTTGCTGAGACGGTCACCGACAGCCTGCGAGAAGAGTTAGATACAGCATATGCACGCAATAAGGAGGAAGACGTACGATAGTGTTCGAGACCTTCGCCTTCTTCGCAGCTGGTCCTTCTTCCGCGCTGCCGCTGAATCCTTCCAGAGACGACGGACGGGCGGAGCCGCAGGCCACGCGTCAGGCAGGGGCGCAGGAACTCGAACAGGCTCTATGCTGTCCGTCGCGGATGCGCAGCCTCCATATTGCGACGGCAGCGAACGGGTTGATACGCCTGCTGGGAGCGCTTACAGCCTCCAAGTTACGCACGCGGCGAGGGGATCCACGCGGCTGCTGGCCCTGCGCGAGAGCGAGAGAACGGAGGGGGCTGCGGGCGACTTGGCTCGGACATTGCAGTTTCAGGTAGAGGGAACGATACCGCGGAAGTCGTGGGGCAGGGATATTTATGCGGAGCCGAACACGCTCGCAACTATGCCGTTGTCGCCCCCTGGATTTTACATTACTTGGCGGAAGTGTGCTAAAGTAAGACATGTGGCTGACCTAGCTACGCGAGAAAGGGAATAGGTCCGTATTTTGCTGGGTTGATAACGATCAGCGACATGCGCAGCTATGGTACCATACGATATGCGACGGGCGAGAGAGGATGGGCGGGCGGTGTGACCGTGCCGTGCTGGCCAGAATGCGAGACGAGGAGTTCCTTTTGTTTTCGGGGCAGGCGCCATCAGACCGTGATGGAGAATGGCTTTTGAGCACATAATCTGTCCAGGACGGGAATGACGGGAATGGCGAAGTACGGAAGGACGGATGATTGCACGGACGTGGCGCACCACAGAACGCAGGGTGAACGGCGCATGATTTGCCGAGGACGGGGAGGTGGGCGAAGGGTCGTGTGGTGCCAGAAGTTTCGACCAGTTGTCGAGGCGTCGGGCAAGCATGCGCGAGGGCAGGTCGTGGATGGTGTCCAGTAAGGGCGGGCGAACAACGTGGGGCCAGAGACACGGCCAGAACTTGGCGACCGATGCCCCTGGCTCTAGGGGGATGGGGAGGAGCGCGCGGGGGTTTGCATCGAGACGTCTGACCCAGGCCAGTGCTCAGAATGCGACGGGAAATGGTCACACGCGGCCGACAGCCGGTGGAATTCTGAAGCGCATAGGGGTGGGAGAGAGGAGAGAGGGGAGAGGGGAGAAGGTGGTGAGTATGAGGCGGGCGAGGTGGAACTCACTTGGCTCGCCCACGTCACGTCGCATCCTGCCCAAGCCGGCCGAGTTCTTATTTCCACCATTCCGACACCAATATCGAGCGAATTGAGGCGAGTTTGCGGTTTGATGATGATCGGGTGTGGCGGAGGACGATGTGAGGCAAGGCGGGGGAGGTGGCAGGTGGTAGCAGGTGAGTGCACAAGGAGTGTTGGACTTAGACGAATTTCGAGTTGCGGGCGCTTGTGAGGAGGACACGCTCACGTGAGTTTTGCGTTGACGCGTTGCCACAACTTTCGCACGGTTCCCACCACGGCGCTTGACGTCTTCCTTCCTCTTCCTTCTTCGTCTTCTCATCGCGACGTGCTGTCACTCACGATTCTCGTGGGTAAGTATCTCTCCTCTCTCCCCGAGCCAGCTGTCACTCCGATTACTTCCTCTCGCAGCTTCCCTCACCTCTCTGGCTCTCCCTTCTGGCGACAACGTCTGCTGGCAGTTGAACGGGGATAACCCCGTTCCTCGAAGCACTTAGGCGTACACTTCCGGTGGAAACGAGACATCGTTCTCGGGACCACGGAAGTTCTTCGGACGACAACAAGACGCGACCCGCACGAGAATCAAGACGAGCGCATCCAGGACATCGCAAGACTGTCAAAACCCGGAACCTTCGACGTCTCGCAGTACTTCAAGATCTCCCAGGTCGACGCAGACGTGCGCACGCACAACGGTACGCAAGGCTCGAACAGCCCTCCGCGCGTGGCTGCTGACTCTAATTGCGCAGGCTCCCTCCAGCGCACCACACCCCTGCATCCAGTTCCTCCTGCACGTGCTAGAACAATACGTACGTGTGTAATGCTGTTCAGCATGACGACGCTGACCTTGCGCTTCGGAGTACAGCACGATGTCTACGCCCGCTACCGTGTCCCCTCGCGAAGAATCTGAACCCTCTGTTCCTCCATCTTCTCGCTCTCCGTCTCCTGTAGGCGATGAGACCGGGCCGCCTGCCGAGCCGCCCACGCTCCAGAAGACCAAGACTGGCAATCGTGAGCAGCTGCTGATTTTTGTGAAGTTTTCTCTGCGCTGACCTTTTCATAGCGCAACTGGGAAGCGTACATACCACCCACGGCATCGTCGCTGCTCCTGGGTTCAGTGCGAAATCCACATTCACGACACCCAATGCCGACTATGTGCCCAAGTTCGCCGTCGCGCACAGCGAGATAACGACATTCGCCGATGGACGATGGGGATACCATGAATATTCACGCTGGCCCCAGCAGTTCAGCCGCGACGACATCCACCTGGTCTGCATTCCTCGTCAGCCTGGCCGCGACTGGAGAGGTCCTGCTGCTATCCTGTGGCGAACCTTCCTCGTATCCGACTGGAAGCTCGCCGAGTGCGGCGTCCCTGGCGTCGGCAGACTGAAACCCGACCTTGCGGCTCAGCTCGACGCCGCCGCGCGGGCGGCATTCGCTGAATATGACCTGATTGAGGAGGTTCCGCCCGAGTGCCAAAGGACAGCTCGCTTCCTCATGCTTTGCGTGCGCCATACGCTCGATCGGCTGCGTGGTTCACCCGCTGCACCAACAATCATCATCTCGCTTGCCGCGCATGTGCAGCGGCTCGTCTTGGAGTTCTGGGGCCTCTTGAACTGGATTCGAGATGTGCGCGACGTCGTGAAGAACGGCGAGGACTATCGGACGCGACCATGGGACATGCTCGGTGCGCACACACCTGACCAGAGCGAAGCGTGGAGGTTGCACTACGCTGGAATTCCTGTCTGGTTGCAGCAGGAAATCTCCTACGAGCTGGTTGTGTACGAAGTGGTGGAACCAAGGACCTTGCCTGGCGATTTCTCCCAAGTCCCTTCCTATCCTCGGCTCGTCCTGGCCAAGAGGGATCTCTCCGGCGCACTGAACATGCCAGGGGAGTGGCGTCGGGCTATGGATGCTGTGGTTCGGAGGCAACTTTGCATCTCGCAGTTGCCTCGACTGCTAGAAGACGGCGACGACGAAGGTCCGCCGACCAAACGCCTCCGTGAGGGCGCCATGTTTGTGAGCGAGGGCAGCTCTTCCCTAGGCCCGGCCGCGCCAGTGTTCTTCCTTCAGGGCGATCGTGAAGCGAGGACGATCGGACATGGCTTGCCTGCGCAGCCGGTGGCGACTACCTCCTCCCAGACTTCCACTCCGACCCAGCCGTCCCGGCGCGCGAGGGCGCGAGCCAAGAAGAAGGCCCTCACCGGCGTGCAGCCGCGCCTCCTCCGCCACAGAACCTCATTCCTGCCCGGCAGTGGTACGCAATCGAGCACGTTCAAGAATACGCCGTCTGGTCGCGCGCTCTCCAGCAAGTCAGTCCTCTGCCCCAACCACGCACCTCTGTGAAGTACTACTTCGCACCGCCATGGATGCTCGACAGTCTCCGGGGATATCCCCCGATCCCAAGACCGGACGATATCTGCATCACTGGATCTCGATCCAGACGTTTTGTCGCATGCGCCTATTCGATCAGACTATCAACGGCCGCCCTCTGACTATCGCCGAGTGGCGCGACGCGCTGTGGGGCGACTACAATGTCCATGAGACAGGTCCAGCCTCCGCCAGTGTTGCGCCTCGTGAAGCGACGCGCCATTCCCTGCGCAGCAACATCCGTCGCCTTTTTGGGAAGCTGAATACGCTCCCGTCATATCACGCGGATGTTCGGGCCGAGCTCGGAGAAACTGTTGTCACCAGCGACATGGCGGCCAAGGACATGAACATCCGTCAACGCGTCGTGTGGGAGGCTTGCGAGACAAATTGGCGTTGTGAGGTCCTCGCGCTGGACGCACTTATGGTTGGGTCGCATGACTTGCCTCAACTGGAGCGATGGATCCGGGAGTCGGCCGTGTCGCGGGTTTGGGGCTCAGGGACGTCTGGATTGGACGTCGTGCCACTGGCAGATGGTCCGCGCCTTGACTGCTGGCAAGGACCTGGTGAGGCGGAGTGGGAGTCTTGTCGCACTTATCTGGCTGCATTCGTCGAGATACTCGCGAGCTGGCCTGGATTTCCGCCAACTTTGCAAGGTGGCGAAGCCAAGGTGCGCACCTGTGGGGCACAAGAGTACGCACGAATCTACCAGGGCGCCGTCGACTTCTACGTTTCGTGTTTCATCTCCCGCTTTGGTCGGCTTCCCGTTGCCCCGGTGCGTCCTCCTCCATCTGCAGGAACCGTTGCCGATGGCGGTTGTATCCCAAACTAGACCAGGGACCCTGTTGTTCCACCATCATGTATCTTGTAGTGTACATTAACCATCTCGCTTCTTCTGCAAGCGTTACTCATTCTTCTTGGAAGTTCTCTTCCCCCATACGATCGGAGATCATTTTCGTCTGTTCCCGATGGCGCGACTGACCAATTCAGTTACTGCCTGGAGGCCCCGAAATCCTTGAAGTCCTGCACACGCCTTGACACGTTTCGTCGCGCCTCATCTTGTCTAAGAACCGCGTCCTGACTCGGACCCACCGTTGTCGCCACGCCCCGTTTGCTCCCTCGCTATGGCTCCGCGAACATGGCGTCTGCAGGAGTACACCCTCTTGGTGGCAATCTCCAATACAGACGAAGGGCGTCAGCTGCTGTCCCGAGCGACCAACTCAACAAACGACCGTGGTGGCTCGACTGTTGCAACTATTGGACGCGCAAGTACAAGGACGCGTTTTCAGAGTGTTTCCCTGCGGAGACGGAAGCAGAGCTAGAGCAACGGCGGATGCTTCAGCCCCATGCGAAGACGTTGACGCTCTTTCCCGAGGAGACTCATGCAGACCGAGACCGCCGCCTGGACAGAGCGCGTTTGGTGAGTAGTCGGTATGCAGTCCGCATCCCGTCCGCCTCTAACATCTCCCATCCCCAGCGTATTGGCTCCTTCCTCAAGGGTCTCAGTCCTAACCGCACTCCTCGCACGGAGACGGCGAACCCGAAGAAGAAGAAGAAGGAGGAGGACCACACCGGCACTTCGACTGCGTCTGCCAACCCGGCGTCAGCCTCCGCTTCCACCGGCTTGGCCTGTACCAATACCACCTTGACTCCGTTGGTCCTTTCGTCGCCCGCTCGGGCAGCCGACGTTTTCGAAGCGTCGAGTCCGCGTGCGTCTGCTGCCGTTCAAGACCGCGAGCAGTTCGCTCGCGTCGCGAAACAGCTCGAGCATGCTGTGCACAACCTGGCGGTTTGCCCCTCAGTGTCTAGAGAAGAGTGAGTACGGAACGATGTATGATATGCGTAATCGTGTCTCATGTTGTCCTCCACAGCAAACTACAGATCATGATCTCGTTGTTCCAGAAGTCACAGTGTCCGTCGCGCAGGCTACTGGATGGGTTGGATGGTTCCGATTGGAGGGGTGGACGAGCAGCAGAGGATTGTATTCGAGCAGTAAGTTGGACTTGCGCATGCGTCGAATGACCTGCTGATGGTCGACAGCACGAGCACCGCCTTCACCGCCGATCATTTAACTTTCGAAGACTACCTGTGCAAGAGGCTTGGCTGGTCGGTTGACCGCCTCTTGTGCACGTTCGACGACTTTATCCGCGATATCTACGATCGTAAGTTACGCATCATCTAAGCACTCAGCAGCTCGCTCATATCTCAAAGCTGCCCAACCTTCGCCGCCAAGTCCAGTCTTTCACTCTCTCCCGCAGGTCTCCAGCGCGACCCTGTTGAACTCACTCAGGTCGCATCTCCGGTCTCAACTTCAACTCGGTCACGATGAGCCTCGCCTCCACTCCGAGTCGCACTAGTCCACTTCCGCGCTCGCCGACCCATCATGGTACCCCCGCGACGCCAGTTCGAACAACTTCGCAATCGGCTCTGAGTGTTCCGTCTGAGCTGCAGGCCGCGGCCGAGTCAACGTTGCTCACGGGGATGGGGCACTCGACGCCTTCTCCCGCGAATACACGCGGCACCTCTGTCGATGCGCTGCCCGAGGTTCTTGAGAAGGAGAGAAACGACCTCAGCGACCAGCTCTCCACCCTGCCCGCCTCGCACCCCCCTCCCGATGAACCACTGGTAGTTTTCGGGCACCGCCGCCCCGCGTGCTGACGACTCCCCAGCCGCGAAAGAAAGCTGCTCCTCGCGAGCGCGGCGGCAAACGTCGAGGGCGCCGTGGAGGTAAAGCAAGCACAAGGTGCGATCGTTCGACTACGATGACGGTTCAAGCACTGATGTTCGCTCCTCTAGTGGGAGAAAGTCTACGAAGGCAGCGCCAACCGCCCTGGATGCGACCAGCAGCAAGGTGAAGAAGACGAAAGCCCTTGTGCAACCTCAAGCTGGGGTGCAGAACGAGAACGACCCCGTGACGGCCGATCTGGCCCTGGGCAAGAGAAAGCGTGTCGCGACGGCCCGTTGGGAGGGTGTCAGCCCGTACGTGTATCTGATTGCTGCTCGACGCGAACGAACTCACCCGCAGTTCTAGTGACTTCTCCGCCGCGAAAAAGGTGAGACGGACAGATCCAGACGACACAGAACTGCCGGCCGTGTTAGAGCCTAAGAGAACTGCGCCCGCTGCAAAGGGTCGTAGAGGTAACCGATCATAGAGTACGCGTTCGCACTAGATACCCATGTAGCGTTTCACCGCAGAGAATCTCGATAGGGCTGCCGGGTAGCGAACTGAACCATGCGAACGACAACCGATCTAGATGTACATGGAAAACCTGGGATGTCCCAAGATGTCGGCACGCTAGGCCTCATGGGTTCAACGCCATGCAACCTGCCGGGCAAGGGTGCCTCCGACCTGGTTCCCAATCCAGACGACCACGATTCAATTCAGACGACACCTACGCTGCCGACAGGATATATGCAATATTTTTGCGAACTCCGCACAACTCCGAAGTCCCTCCCTCCCATAAATACCCCCACCTCGTCCACTGAACCCTCAGCGAATCCGCGTCTCCTCTCATTCGCATGGGCCGCACGCGCACTCCTCGTACCTCTCGCTCCTCTAGACCTCGTAAGGCCACAAGCACCCCCCGCACCTCTCGGTCTAAGTATCCCCTCATCCTCCGAGCGCTCTGCGACAACGACGCTGCCACCCGCCTCCCGTACGACCACTGGACCCTTCACAGCCACCGCTGCTTCAAGTGTCACAACATCGGCGAGCAGTTCGACCGTACCGTCTACCTTCGGGGCCGTGCTGGGTGGCACATACGTGTTGTACATCTCTTCCCTGCTGATAGCGTGGAACAACGCTGACTGTGTCGCTAGTGCCGCAAGTGCAGCTTCCACTACTACCCCCTCAACCTCCTCCAACCGACAAGTTCGTCCAGATGATCGAGGCCAAGCGCGATGAGCTGCAGGCTGACCACGCCGAGGCTTCTCCGGTCAGTGCTTCGCGCGGATATCCGCGAGTTTCGTCAGCTATCTAACACACAGCGTGCAGCTCGCGCACAGTAACTCGGCTTCGGCGAGAACATGTTCTCGGCCATGTCCGCTGCCGGATCTACTGTCTTCTCTCCCGTGCCATCGCCTGCCACGCCGTCCCTTGTCGAAGCCAGTTCGAGCGCGGTACGTGCCCACGCCCTCACACCGGTACGCAATCTTATGTGGGGATCCAGAGCTCATCGCGTACGAAGAGTCGGTCTGGACAGACACCCGCGGATATCGCCCGAGATGAGCAGGCTGCGCGCGAGCTCCAGCGCAAGATCAACATGGCGTCGGGGAGGACGACTGGACAAAGATATGTTCTACAACGTAGTCAACGTATGTTTGTTGTCTCGCTATTCCCATATGCATCCTAACGAACATTATCTCAACCATAGTCCCCCACTAAGACGTCGCTCGACATTGCTCGCGACGCCGCTCTTGCTCGCAGTATGCAAGAACAAGACGCCATTCCTGTATGTGCCTTTATTCGAAACCAGAATGCGTGGCTGATCATTACCGCAGGCCTCGAAGAAGATAGAAGTTTGCGCTTCGGTCCCTGCTCTTCTCGCGGTAAATATGTGCCATACTTGTTCAGAAAATCTTGCTCACTCTCCGCCAGTCCCCTACTATCTTCCAAACCAACGAGGGGCGTGAATGCATCTCCCAGGTCACGAAGGTTTGTGTCCTTCACATTTTCATCCCATAGGTTCTAACAGACCTCGCAGCGATTCATGGGCGTCGCCCCCAGCGCTCCGACCACGTTGAGCAAACGGACGCGTAGAGGGCACGCCAAGGGCAAAGCGAACGCCAAGGGGAAAGGAAACTCTAAGGGCAAAGCACATCTTCCAAAGACACCTTCCACGCCGGCGCAGAGGACCCCGCAGCCATTCCCGGTATGCAAGCTGTCGTCTTGTAAACGTGCTATGCTGACACACCCGTCAGACCTTCAGTCCTTTGGGCCAGTCCACCCCTGCTCCGAGCTCGCCCTCTCCCATGTCTGCTAAGAAAGATGATGAGGTTGCCGTGAAGATTGAGCCGGGTACTACTCCGCTCGACAACAACGCTCCGGCGTTGAGCCCTCGCCCTCGTGCAGGCAGCGTCATCTCCCTCTCGAGCGACTCTGACATGGAGTCGCCTGTCAAGTCGAAGACCACTGGCCGTGCTCCAAGCATCATATCTATCTCGAGCGAGTCCGAAGACGAGTCTCCGCCGCAGAAGAAGCCCCGCAAGCACGCCGGACCTCAGTCTTCTCACTACAGTCGCTCTTGGCGTTCACCGGACCATCCCGATCCGAAGACGCCGCCTCCTCGCTGCTCCAACTGGCGACTCGCGCGCACGATACAGGCAGCCTCTCCGTGGTCTCCCCTACCGTCAGCGACTTCGCCTCCACCAACAGCAACAAGGAGAATGAACAGACCGCTGGGACGACCCCACCTGCCACTCAGCCGAGGGCCTTTCTGAATGTGATTGCTGCTCCGCCCTCCCTTACTCAAGCTGCCGACATCTCTACTCCTCGCACGTCCGCTCGCACAGCCACCCTCTCCCTTCCTTTCCTTGACGGACCGCCTCCTGCGTCCCTCGCGGATATCAACGAGCAGGCTATCATGATCATGCGTACGATCATTGATCACATCCAGGAGGGCAGAGTGGTTACGAACGCAGAGCCAGCTCCCCCGCTCCCGCAAACTTCATGGGTGGAGGCTGAATACCCACTGAACCTTCCGCGCCTGCTTCCCGATGTCGTCATGAAGGAGGAGTCTCGCAGCCCTGCTGACAAGGGCGATGGCGACGAGAGCGAGGGCGACGAGAGCCGCGACGATGGGAGTGCAGCGGGCGACAAGGACGAGGACGAGGACGAAGACGAAGACGAAGACGAAGGGACATCACTTCGGCGAACGCAAGGGAGGCGAAGAAGGAACAGGCATCTCCTTCAGCGAAGTCCGCTGCCTCCGCGTCGACTGAGGGCGACTGGCTCATTGAGGTGTGCGAAGATACGCCCTTCCCTGGAGTTTGGAGCTTCGAAGTCCACCCCTCCCTCCGCGATCTGCGGCCTGGCCCTATGCCCCAGTTCCACATCTGTGCGCGCTGGTTGCTCAAGATTGTCATCTGGTTCCGAGTAAGCAGTTCTGACCCCACACTTTGTATACTCGCTGACATCTCGTTCAGGTCGATCTGCCCCCTGTCGTCAAGATGATCACGCTCGACGAAGCGACGTACGAACTGGTTCTCAACCAGTACTTCATCACCCGCCGCGTCTTCGACACCACGGGAATCAATGAATTCCGGCTCTGGAACCGCAGCAGCATGGACTGGAAGTTTTGCCGGCCCTGCGACCGTATTCCGGTCTCCATCACCGAGCACCACACAGTCCTCATTCGCCTTCCCACTGTCAACAACCCTGTCGGCTTCCCGGAGATGCTCCTCCAGGCCATGGGTCCCTGCACCAACGTCGACCATACCCGGTACTCTCCTCATGAAGACCGCAAGGGCAAGGGTCGCGCAACTGAATAGACTGGCACTTCGCGGCCTTCGCGTGGTATGTATAACTTTCTCGCTTCTTCGTCTCTCTCCTTCCTCTATGTATCGGCGCGCATATACACGTTGCCCGCACTCCCCATGCGTCATCTCTACCATGCCTACCTCTTACGCTCATATGTCTGGTTCTCCACTCCGCATTTCCCTCAATAACCCAAACTACATATACTGCCTGTCCTCCTCTCTGCCTCCTCCTGCTCATACCTTGGCCGATTATCTATGTTGGCCTGGGATACACATTTTTATACTTGTCTGTTACTCATGTTCGTGGTTGGCGTTGCGTGGTTATGTAGGCGACTGGTGTACGCTTCGTATACGAGTCTGGTGTCATTTATCACGCCATGAACTCCTGTTTGTTATCTCGCTGAGAAGGTCATACTTGTCCCACTTATGATATTCCACTGCAACCCTTCTTACAATGGTCCCAGTCTTAGAGTTCGAAATGTATCGTGTCCTCTCCCAGCATATGTTTGCTGACGATAGGATGATTGTACAGGGTCGGGTCCCAAGGCAAAAGTGCTTTGTGGAAGTTTAAATTTGGCAGTACGACACGCATGCTGATAGCGAGGCGACTGATCATGATGAACCATGGTGATCCCGCAGTGCCAGGGCTGCTAGTCAGTGTTTGAGGTGAGCTACACGCTGAATGTGATGCTTAACGTGCGTGGTTTTGGCTGACGTGTCAATCCAGTGTGTGTGACCGAAGAACACAGCCACTCTCGCGACCATGTCACCCAGCACAGCCATCCCACGCGACAAAACTCAAAACCTTCCGGGCGCTGGGCTCGTGCGTCCTCGCGACTAGTCTGCCGAAGCGTCGGCGGCACTGTCTGCGAGCTCGTACTTGGGCGCCGGGTGCCTCGACGCCCTCGGCTCTAGTTGTAAGGTATGGTACGAGACCGGTACTTGGAGGTCGAGGTTGGCGCATCCCCCCGCGAAGTACGTCCCCTTTGCTTCGATTGGTTTGACAAGAGAGCAAGTACTGAGATGGCTAGGACGTCACAAGGTGGTGCAACCAATGCCCCACTAAGTCACGGCGACGATGTAGACAGGATGGAAGTCGTCCTAGCACATGCCATTTACGAGCGGGAGCTGCATGGGGGAGGCAGATGTTGGACGGTAAGAAACGAATAGAGGTGTGGCCGGGTGTGCGTTGGCTCAGAGTACGTACGGCGGTAGGAAGTAGGGCTTGTGCGTGCGGAGCATCCCGTCCCTCGAGCTGGCACGGTGCGGGTGTATGGGGAACGATAGACTCATATGGCAGGGGATGGATGGTGGAGGAACATGCGCCGTTGCGGCGGAGGGCAGGGAGAGAGGGGAGAAGAGGAACCGGACGAGCATAGCACGACTTACCATTGAATATCGCCCGTGAGTCCATCCTGCACACCCGCACCGTCCTTGACACAACTGATCTGCCTCTCACAGCTCTCAATTGACGATGTGGACCGACGTTGAAGAAGGCGATAGGTCGCGAAGCAGTAAAAGCAGCAAAAGTGTAGTATAAGCTGCGAGAGGGCGAGTGTGATGGCAGTTGTAGGTACGTACATAGGATATAACATGCTCGCAAGCTTTGGCGTCCGGGCGTCGCCATAGCGCGGGAAAGTGCGCGTGCTTTCCTCGCTCTTGAAGTGGACGTCGCCCTCGGAGGATAGTGCATCGTCCTTCCTCCAAAGCTGCTTCTACTTCGAGTCTCGCTCTCTCTGCCAGTGTTTCAAACATGGACCCAATCGTTCTCAAGCGCAAACAATACGAGGTGTGTGGTTCGTTTTACTATACGCTGCCCGTCCTTCCGCTGACCTTGTTGCGAGCAGGTGTTCGACTCCCTTTTCAACGCCGCCGGCCAGCCCCATATGAAGATCACTCACGTTGAATTGATCAAAGTATGTCCTTGCGCCACGCTTGACATTCTCCGCTGAAATTGGCTAGGCGATGGAGGCGGCAGGCTTCAAGTTTCGATGGGATAAGCGAGGAAGGTTCGATCCTCCGGCAAACATGAACGGCGGCTCAGTGTATATCTTCAACGTGAGCTCTGTGATTCGAACTGCGGCCATTCCTCTCAACGTCGGCGTTGTAGGTCACTCACGACAAGCTCGGGAACCACATCGATGCTGCTCGACAGGATGAGTACGCCGATCTTACATGTCCAATGAAGCGTGGCTGATATTCAGTCAGAATTAAGCGGCTTCTGCACGAGAAATATGGGTGGACGTTGGGCAGTTTTGAGCTCACAGGCGACGCTGGTGAGTGGTCGACCTTGTATGTAGGAATGTCAGGCTGACGGTCAAGCAGATTGATGCTGGGAAGACAAATTGAATTGCGAAGGTGGCTAGGCTACGTAGGTAGGAGTGCTTGATGTAACGCGAGGGAAGCTACCAAGCGCAACGACTATGATCTACTACGGGTCGACTACACTGTGCATCTTACACCCTCAGGTACGCGCAACGTGTATGACATGCCGTGCTGACCGATGTTGGTGTAGTGATCGCTCCTGGTCCTCGCGTTTTCGTGCTCTGACAGCACCGGGGATCACGGGTGGAGAGAGCGACGAGACGCGTCCCTGGACACGTCTCGTCGTGGTTCTCGCGGTCTGGTACCGCAAAGTTGAGGCGGGCCATAGCGAGCAGCGAGACGCGTCTTTGGACGCGTCTCGCTGCCCATCTTCGTGCTCTTGCAGCACGGGGAGTCGGCGGGAGACAGCGAGCAGCGGGACGTGTCTTTGGACGCGTCTCGCTGCCCGTGTTCGTGCTCTTGCAGCACCGGAGGTGGGCGGGTGGAGAGAGCGAGCAGCGAGACGCGTCTTCGGACGCGTCCCGCTGCTTGTCTTCGTGCTCTTGCAGCACCGGAGTGGGCGCGGGTCAGGAGAGCGACGAGACGCGTCCAGGGACGCGTCTCGTCGTGGTCTTCGCGGTCTGGTACCGCCGTACGGAGGGTCCCTGGACGCGACTCCTTTGCGTTCTTTTGGTTTGGCATTTGCTGAACCGCCATGGGGGGCTGCTGAGTAGTAGTACAGCCCAGTCGCGGTGAGGAGTGGCTGGCGTTCCGCGTAAGCGCCTGCCAGCTGACAGCGCGAGACTGTCGTTCACTCCTTACCGCAACTCTTTCCTAACTCTCTACAATCACACCCGACGTTTATTTACATCCTCTATGTCTACCCCATCGGAGACAGATGGAAGCGCGACCGCGGGGCACGCTGATCCAACCCTGCCTCCAGTTCAAGTCAACGCCGCGCTGGGCTCGAAGCAGCAGGGAGTGCCGACAGGCGTCCTGGAGGACGGGGTGGTGAACAAGACGTACCCTGGTAAGTGCAGGCGTTTTCTCTGGGGTCGTGTCTTACTGTGTCTTTAGCGGTGCGGGCGTGGTTTGGCACAATCCAAGCGGGGTGCAACGCATGGGGCGTCGCGAAGCCCGACGGTTTGTCGAGCCGATTGCCTTGGATTCTGCATCGGACTGACCAGTTCTAGCTCCTGCAGACAAGAGCGGCGAGAAGCAGACGAACTTGTGAAGGCAACGTGGAGTGCATACACGGCTGGGTGGGCTCGTGACGACGAGCGAAGTCGAATGCGGTCGAAACGCGGTTATTTGCAGACATGATCTTGTATGTACATGTTGGTCTATCGCGCATTACGCACTCCTCTCCATGCCTCCGCCCTCGCCCTGGCTCCCTGTGCTGCTCGACACGACGAAGAGCAAGGAGACACGTCCAGTGACGTGTCTCCTTGCTATCCTTCTCCGACCCGCCCTCCCGCTCTGCGGCAATCAGCTACAAGACCCCGCCCACTCTATGCTCGCCCTCGGTTCCTCGTAAGTCCCCAGTATGTCCTGCGTCTGCGACTTGGGCGCTTTGTCCGACGTCTCTGATTGGTCGAAGTACAGGTTGCATCCCGAGATACATCCTCGACGTCGAGGATGTATCTCCGGCACTGACTCTGCTCAAGTTATTCCCTGCCACCCTGTCCACTTAATGTACTCATGCCTGCATAGGGGATTGCGCCGACGCTCATCGTGTTACATGTCGGCCTAGGCATAGCTGTGGATACCACGACACAGAACCTACCGGCAGGCTCTACGTGGGCGTCGCATTCCGCGGGTCTGGCGACCCGCTCGGATGTTCACGTACGCACAGGTACCAGTGTTATTGGAGGGGCACATGGCATCAAGGCCGATGGCGAGTCTCTTGAGATGAAAACGATGGAATCACAGTCAGACTTCACCGCTGCAGTTTGACTGGTTGATACGCAGGATGTATACATATTCGCGGAAAGGTTCGAGCGTCGGTTTCTTGTATTCTAATCATGACTCCCGCAGTGCCAGAACAACACAGGCTACACAAATGAGCCGCTCCGAAGGAGCGAACGGCCTCCTCTCACTAATCTTCGAAAGGAACAGAAGGGTGAGCTTCGAGGTATCGCCTGAGAACAGTCCAGTCCTTGCATCGATGAATCGCCCCAACCCCGCTCGCCGCATGCGCCATCTCTCCGTCCTTTATGCCCGGCTCATCGACCTCCAACGTGGTGTCGGCATAGCACAGTACGATCTGCCGCAGGTAGCGCAAGCAATGTTCGACGTGGCGATCATATCCTGTGGCGTTCGTGACGAATCCGACACGGATGACGTCGAGGCAGTGCATCTGGTGGACCATCGAGACGAGGAACGTGCGGTTCGACGGTCCGAGGGACGTGAAGCCGTCATGGAGAGGGAATTGGGTGCCCCACTCGTCGTCGGCCTTCAGCGAGAAATGCGAGCCGTCTGACTCATCGTCGAGCGAGAGACCGACGCTGACAAGCTGGAGCGGAAGTTGTGCGGGGAAATCGTACCCAATGTACGCTTCCCCATCTTATCAACAGCAGAAGGTCCATCCATGAGTTGGAACGTACAGTATGTGGGCTCCGCAGGTACGAGGCCTTTGAACGAGCGCAAGATATAAATTATTAAGGCTATGTTCCCGCAAGTAGTAAAGACTGCGCTGCAGAGAACAAGACAAAGCACGGGGTGAGAGTACAGCGAGCGGCTCATCTGCGAGAGTGGGGGATAGGATTGACTTCGCGCGACGGCTAGGTGTTGCTCAAGTCTTTCCCGTCGACCACATATAACCCAGGGACATCTGTGAGCGGCACTGACATGTCTCCGAAAGCAATCCTCACGAACCTGACGTCTCGTAGGTCTCCCGATACAATATATCCGATGTCGGAGAGCTCGGGAGTCTCGGCTTCCACGACAGACTCAGGGGTAGACGCGGTTGAGGGAGAGGGGAAGGGTCGCGCGTTGCGCTGCGCGAGAGGACGATTGCTCGACATAGCAGCGACGCAGACCAGCCATCGCCCGAGAATGCCGCATATCGCGTGCCTCACACAGGCATTTTACCCTGATGGCACCGAGACTCTGCCAGACAAAAAGTCAGCGTCGTGATCCCTGAAGAGATGGACATACCTGGATGTAGGATAATTCATGGGCAGCCGTGTCTCGAAAGCTTCGGCTCACCATAGGTGAAAGCATACATCATACCAGCGTTCATCCCCTACTGCAACTCTGCGCTTCCCCCAGGCTCCCGACTGCGACGGTCCGTCTGACTGCTCTCCGCGGCGTGTACCAGCTAACCTCGCTTGCCTCCTTGTCACAGATGTCCGAATACACGCCCCTTGCGCTTGATTACGAGTACGACGATGCGGAGACAAAGCATGTCGACGCGGCCTCCAGCACTCCTGCCGAGTATAAGCAGATGCCCAGAAGGTCCCAAGGACGCAATTTGCTACCGTTCCTCCTTGCAATATCTGCACTCGTTGCCATCCACGTCTTCGTATGGGTGTTTGCAGTGAGACAGGTTGGGGAAATCGTCGGGATCATCGAACGCAACCTAGACATGACGGACACCCGGGCGTTGCATAGGCCAGATGCGAGGGACGGACTGGAGGTGTTGATGCAGAGGAAGGGCATATGACAAACGTTGCGGCTACCTTCAATTCATCGATGTTTATTCATGTCTTGCCCAATGCCTCTACGCCGTACGGCATGAGTGTGCAGCGCTATGATGAACCCACAAGAAGAACCTACTTGTCACCCGCCTCACCAGTGCGCTCTCACCAGACCGTTGTCATACGACCGGTCGACCGTTCGCTGTGTCCACTCTCACTTGGCGTCCGTGTATACATAGAATACGTGCGTCCAGATGCGTCCACGCGCGTCGGTTTCTGAACCAAACGGCGCGAATGTTCTACCTGGACGTAGGAAGTCCCGGTGGGTCTCGCGACTCTCGCCCGCCACCGTCGCTGCGACGGTCCCCTTCGACCACGACCTCTTTCGAATTTCGGTCCCATAGCCTGCCCATAGCAGTAAAATCTACGCACCTGTTACCCTGTGCACAGTAGCCCCTTCGCAGCACACAATCTTCCCTTGATATCCGCGGGAGGAACCGCGAACGCCGACGCTCGAGGCAAGTTTGATGACGAAGCCTGCATGGCACAGTGAGAGCTGTTGTTGAAGACTTGAAACGCGTATCGCTCTAGCTGAATGCAAGCTTTTGAAGCTCTCTTGTGACACCGCACATGCTTCCAAGGGCCGCGTTCGAAGGTCGGAGGAGAGAAGCGTAGATGCATTAGCGCCCATGCTGAAAGCTAAACAGACATAAGAACCACAGTAAATCCAGAACGGTTACTCGATACAAAGGGGGACGAGCCAAAGACGGCGATATATAGTACTAATACAATGTGAACTATGAAGATCATATCCTTTTACTAACATAACCTTTGCCGCTCAGCTACACGAACGCACTTCTCTCAAGGTGACTCGTGAGTCTACGTCGGGGAAACGGACACCTCACGGCAGTGGATGGCCATGTGTGACTAGGTACTGCATCCGATTGTAGCTGCGGGGCGGCACTACCCGTGACTGGCGTCAACGGTAGTGGTTCGTCGAGGACGCTTGGCTATTGCAGCGGTCTGTCGAATGGCCGGTGGGTATCGATAGAGCTATATAGAGAGTAGTAGAAGTCTCCGAATATATACCACCGCTTACCGAACGCGCAGAGGAGCACAGAGAGCAAGCAGTGGGCAGTTATGTAAGGATCCGGACGCCGGGCGGCGGGCAAGCTGGGGCGGCAGGCAAGCTGAGACGGCGTCGGGCAAGCTAAGACGGCGTCGGGCAATCGTTCGAGAGGCAGACGCGCGTGGCAGGGATGCTAGTGGGCGCACCCGTTGGGGATTGGGGGTGCGTCAGGGTGCGTCATACTTAGTGTTCATGGCGTCATTGGTCTGCCAGGAGGAGTGGAGTGCAGAGACCGCCAGTCCGTCGCGTTGGGAGCGCGTCAGTCACGTGAGCGCATACAGTCCGTTTGTGGCAGGACTCGCGACTCGGACCTGATATAAAGCTCTCGCATTGTCGCGTCTGCTCAACACTTCTCTCTTTCCCTCCATCACCGTCCCTCTTCCACAGCAAGCTCTCCTCAACACCTATCCACTCAGACGACTCGACTCGACGTGTCACCGGCCCCTCGAGTCCTTCCTCGGAGAGTGCGTACGGACCACCGTGTCATTCGGTTGCTCTGGAGGTCATCAGGTACGTATGTCTTGTCATTGCAGCTCGCTTCCCCGAGTCGATGGCTTTTGCCAGTGATGAAGAGGTCTGAAGAGGTGCGTACGGTGATCGCGAATAAGGTGAGGGCCTTGCCCATGATTTCTGGTCGAGCACCGTTCCGCGTGCCTCGTCTGCTGCGCAGGTAGGTCGTCCATGTCTCTGAAGTCTGAGGGTTTCGCTGTGTGGCCGCTGTTCCCCAAGGTAGGCCGCTTCTCGTCCTTTGTCGACCTGCAGCCTGCAGGCCGCCTTCCAGCGGCAGGGAGCGTGCGCACCTTCTGACTGTGCACCCGCGCTTGGCGCTGTGTTCGCTGCGTGAACTTGGAGCTTGTCGCTGCTTCAGGATGCGCTCGCTGCTTTGTAATCGAAGTCAGGTTGCACCGGTAAGTAGGTTGCTGCTCCCAGCTCTTGTCGGATGTGCTTTTCGAGCGCCGTCTTGTTACGTAGCGTCTTGTTACTTATACTTGAATGTTGATCAATATACTTACTTCTGCGCTCATCCGAATGGGACCTCGAGTGCACATTGCCTGGCGCCATGTCAGACCACCTGTTCAAGCTCGTCGAAGCGGCCGTCTATCTGGCATCGTTGGTAGAGCCCTGTGCCAGGTTCTGTAGAGCTCGATAGAGCCCTCGCATGGGTTCTACAGCGCTCTACAGACCCCTAGTGGCGGCTCTACCATGTGTTACCACCCACCCCAGTTGCTCCCCTGCGGATCGGTAGAGAGCTACTGAATTCGGCAGCATCAATCATGCGCTGACGGACGCCTACCAGCTCTACAGAGGTCTATGCGCACTACCGTATACTAGGATATGGATTGCTGGTTTCCCGACGTAGAGGATCCCTCCATAGTGTCGTGGATCCGGGTGGCCCTCCATTCCTCCCTGGTGGTCCGATAACCCTCAGGACTTGCGTCGCTAGTCTCCGACTCCCGCGACTCAGCATCGAGAGCGAGATTAGTGGAAGCGGAGGGAACGTCCGTACCACCGATAGCAGACGGCGCCCGAGCCGGACGCACGAAGCTTGGCGTGTGGTCAGGATCGAAAGAGAAGTGCAGCGGGTCATCGGAGTCGAGCTTCATCTCATGCTGAGTTGCTTCGTGCAGGTCGAGGATGAAGCGGCAGATCAGAACGGTCGTAAGCCTGAAGTGTCCGCATAGGTCAGACAGCCATGCAGGCGAAGAGGAGCGACGTACGGTTCAGTGAAAAGGGTAACGAAGCTCTCGCCACCCGAAGTGAGGATCTATGACTGGTCAGCGCAAACCTCAAGAAGATGAGCTGAGCGGGACGCACAGACGATAGTGTAAAGCTGAGCTGTAGTGCGCTCAAGATGCCCAATACTCTGTTGCGAGGGTGAGATGAGCGACGGACGATGTGGAAGCAAGCCGAGCCTCACATGAAGTATAGAGTACCTGGGAGGCATACAGATTTAGCCGTGAGTACTTAGTCGTACACTCGAACCCACGAGAGTCGCCTACCGTTCCACAGTAAGATTGACGGGAGGGACCGGCGAGTTCCTCCTGAGCTAAATGGGTTTTCGATGGGTCGGACCGCGTCGCTGCGCCAGGTGAGAACGACAAGCAGAAAATCGGACAGGGTGACACCGGTCCTGGCGACAACAGAAACTGGGGGTCCGTCAGAGGAGAGCACGGAGGGAATTTGTGTTATGACACACATCTGCAGAGGTGAACATAGTGAGGCTCTGAGTCGAGCAAGCGCATGATCAGCACCATACGAACGTGATTGACTGCGTCGTGCTCAATGTCACTGAGGATACGCATCCGACGATGGGCTCGGTGAATCCTGTAAAGTCAAAGCCCAACTGTGCCTGAAGTAGTGTACCAGGTGAGCGTTCTTCAATTTCAATTCAGAAGGACTGAGAAACACGCTTACGAGATTGGCCGCCAGAGGTGCGAGAGAGAGGGCAAGGATGAGACCAGAGATGATCCGATTCTTGCTGAGCGCGAATGCTCGCATTGCGGAGAACGCTGGCCTCAGGTATCAACAACCTCCGCTGACAGGAAGGACACAGTGTTGCAGGAACATACCAGCTAAAGGAATGTAGCGAGAGTAGTCGGCCGCCGAAAGTACCTTCACCAGCACGTCGCACACGACATCGCTAGAGTCTTCATGAGTTGCTGAGCCTCAGACCGCGCAAAGAAGCGTCAGATTACCTCTGTATTCAGTTAGTCAAGGAAGTTGCTACGACGGAAGAAACTCACTTTGGTGCTTATTGCGGGAAACAACGCGAGTATGCTGACCGTGTTGTAGATGAACGCAGTGTACCTCGTCGCCGCATAGAGGATCGAGCTTCCATTCGTCAGCTTGCTAGTCCGGAACAGCTCGACTTCGCGATCGAGCGTTATAAGATGGTCGTATAGCAGGAAGACTAGAAAAAGCGTCAGCATGTATACCGGTGAGATAGACAACGATGGGAGTCACTTCTGGGTGCCGCCCCGATATATATTCCGGTTTGACTAGTCGTAATCAGCAGAGAACCTCAGGATGTCGAATGGAGAGACGTACAAGGTCTCGTAAAATGCCACAATGTTTGAGTTGTCCATGATAGGACGACGATGAGCAGATGTCAATGGGAGAGGTGCACCTCGCAGGTGCACCGTGACGTCCTTGGGTGTCTTATATCCCTCTCCAGCCCACCTCCGCGCTGAGGAACTGAGGTATCCGACGACATTAGCAGCCACGCAGCACAATTCGACATGGTTAGAGCTGCCAGAGAAGTACGGGGCACACGAGTGTAAACCCCACGCGAGTGATCTGCGAGTCGAGCTGGCGCCTCGACAGCTGTGAAAGCGGAGACGGCGGCGACAACACCGGTCGGCAGACAACAATCACCGCCACTTCGCGCTGCGCATCGAACACCACTCGTCGACAAAACACCATGACCTCAGTAGATTGCCTGGCTATGATCACGGACTCGCAGCGCAGAACTCGACGTACGCAGCTCCCGGACGCATTTGTCCAATATCCCCGGATGGAGACAACGACTAAGTACTACGGACTCACCTATGCGCTAGTTGGGCGCCGAGTAGCAGCGTGGCAGGCAATCGCTGGACTCAACTCCACACCATGGATTGTAGTGCGGAGGCCGTCGATACTTCGATGAATAAGGACCACCCCGTCGTGACTCTGGGACTCTCTGAAAAGTCGCAGTGAAGACACCCCGTGCGACTGGGGACTTCTTGCTGTCGCGCTTCCTGTCAACGTCTTTAGTAAGGTGTCATATTGTGTGTCGCGGCCGCATTCTTACAGCGTTCGTATGATGCTGCAACCGAGCTCGGGACATGAAGACGAGAGAATAGAAACAACGAGCAGAGGCGCTTAAGCTCGGATTGTGCGAGTAAGTAGAGTAAGTGTTAATCTGTTATGCGCCTTGTTGATGCAGTAAGTATCGCACCAAAGAGACTCAGCTGGTCTGCGGCGAGATGAGGCGAGTGAACCCGGAAGAAGCGTAGAGTCCATGCGAATGTTTTTCGACGTCGAGATCTCACCGCGACAGCTGTGTAACTTAGAGTGCGTACTCCACAGGCGGACATCACTTGCAGACCTGCCCAGAGATCATCTTCGACCACAATCGCATGGCAATGGTCCATAATCAACTTCGAAATCTGCACATGCGGCCAAGGCTCCGGACATAGCTTCCATACTCCATGTGTCCGCATGTCCCAGACAACGGGGCATGTACTGCAGGTTCACCATGCGTGTGGACCCGCATTATGTCAACTGCACAGCGGCCCGCCGCCAACTCACATCGTCGGATATATCGAGTCCGAGATCAATGTTCACTCTCCTCCACCGGAGAGCGTCTCTCAAATGGTGCTGTCAAAGAGGACTGCACTAGGGACCGGCTCCTTGTCAGCCTCTGACCACTGAGAGCACCTCAGGACTTACGGCAATGACCATCCCATCATGGGTCAAGCCCTGTGTCTCGGCGAACTTCGACTCGCCATCCGACCGGGCTTTGAGATAGGTCATGCGATACGGCAGCGTCGTAGTAACCGGTTCCGCGAAGCTCTCCAAGCCCTGTATCGTGTCCGACGCGTCTATAACCCCGTGGGGAGCCCCCAGTGCCGATGATACGTCTCGATCGCACCCGACGAAACTCTCCTGCTCGCTCTTCGGACGAACGTCGACGATATATATGTCCATAGTGTTCAGGGAAGCATAGTCGCGGAACGGTATGGCCACGCGGGAGCCCATGACGCTGATGCCGTGCGGGTTCGCCCCGAGTTTGAGGAGGCGAGCGCCGTCGGAGCCCCACTGGTCCCATGGTACGGACCGCGAGATCTGTCGCTCCTCTGGCTGCACGTGCGCAAGGGCTTCCAGTCGCGCGCGGATGGTCTTGAACGGAACCACGAGGACGAAGTGTTCCCGCCCGTAGTTCCGCTGCGTGAATATTTCAATGTAGAGCGCCAGGACGTCGAGGTCAGGATTTTCCCGGAAGAAGGGGCGGTCGCTTGTGAGATACCGAGGCCCGTGTTCGTAGGATCGTGAGGAGACTACTTCACTGTTCTCCCTGAGTCTGGGGAGTGCGAGGTGAAGTACATAATCCTCGTCCGTGGCGGGAGGCGCAGGGATTGCGGGAGACGCGTCCGGGTCGAATTCGTAGACGAAGACACCTCGATCATTGAAGATCAGAACGTGGGACGGATCCATGATCAAGAACTGTCCCCAAACGCTCGGCCCGTATTGCTGCAATTGCAACGAGCCGTGTTCAGTGGCAAGGCTAAAGAAGTCGGCGACTCGACCACTTGACTCACCCAAACGACGGCGTTAGTCTTCCAATTGATCACGCCTGCCGAGACGTCCGCGGATCCCGTCCAGAATCGTGACCACACGATAAGGTCACCCACGGACTGGATCGTCTTCCGCCGAGGGTGGATGGGCACAGAGAATAAGGGCTGTGCGGTGAGGAGATGTGAAGTTTGATCCTGCGAGAGACTGAGAACGATACATTGAGGCATCCTAGCGAGATTCGGGTGAGCTTACACCTCATCGCGCAAAGCACTTAGACGGGTAAAGCAGCACTCACTCATCGCGTGGTGCAATCGTTACGAACACAACCATATTCTCCTCAGGATTGACTGCACATGCGCCTATATGGGATAACTTAAGTTGGGGGAAATGATGCTTCAGATCTAGCAACCATGACATCTCGTCCAAGCCTCCTGAGGTCTCCAGCCCGGGCCATGTCGGTCGGTGCAGCCTCCAGCTCAGGTGGAGTTGGGAATCATCCTTGTACAAGAAGAACCCGCCAGCACAAGTCTTAACGGTGGTAGAGCGACGCGGGTGTACCATGAAGATGTGTAAGATGAAGCCGGTGACCCATGCGGCGTTGCGTGCGCGGAGCTTCTCTAGCTTCGTCGTCAGCGGGACGTCGGAAGGACCGTTGACCATGCCCGCGCGGACTAGCTCCATCTTGTACTGGATCGCAGCCTCGGAGGCAATGAGGCTTCTCAATGCAGTGCAGACCTAGAATGTGGTAAGAAAGAGTGTGAGCCCCGCACGGTGTGGAGCGAGAGATCCTTACCCTCGTGCATCTGGTCAGGTCTCCCAGGCTCAGCTCAAAGAGGATCTTCACCTGAAGCTCTGCCGCCAGCCTCAGTAGCATTGGGCAAGACTCCGAACTGTCTGTGTCAGTGTATGGGGGCGAGTTCAACTTCATCACCGCGTGGGCGACTTGATATTTTGAGAGTCCAGAGTCAATACTGCGCGCTATGATTGAGGCGTACGCGTGGCGGTTCACCGCCTTGACGTGCGAACGAGAGCTTTTGGCTCACGTGTGCGGCACGTCCTGCGCCTCGTGGTGCCATCCCTGATCAAGCAACAGTCAAGTACTCACTGCATGAGCAAAACATCGTGAGATGCGCAGGAAGCTCGCGAACCGCAGCATCCAACGCTAGGTGATGAGATATCATTCAATCCTGACAGTACCCGCCGAGACATCGCACTCGGGCGAGGCGAACACGACATACGACAGCTGCGAAGGAAAGCGTTCTTCAAGCGAGTCGTCTTGCCCCCGGACATGGTTCACCTGAATGCTCAGCGAGCCCAGATCCAGGAGAAAGCGCGAGATCAATATTGAGATTATCCTGGATGTGCCAACGTGCATCAGGTCATTCCTCAACGCACATGCAAGGCTTGGATGAACGTACGCATCTCGGAAGGGCACGATGCATTGCCCCATGATCAGAGAAGTACTTGATCCATCATCGTACCCCTGGAAAAGGCGGTCGGTCAGGCTGTTAAGGGATGACAAGACTCACGCACTGCGATCGTGAGAGCAACAATGAGGGTGTTCAAAAATAGTGGGATGCTGGAGGAAAACGTCAGCCACGTACTCCGTTACGGACAGCGACAGCGGTGTGAGCGCGTACCTGAAGCAAAGAACCCCTGAAAAGGGTGTCAGTCGCGTTCAACGGAAGGGAACAACACACCCACCGTTGGTGAGGACTACTTCCGCGATCGAACGACGCTGTGTAGGATCCCGACAAGTCAACGGCCCGCGTCGTAGCTTCACTATGGTTATCGCGAGCACGATGGCTTCTCCAAGTAGGGTGGTGGCACGAGTTGTCCATAAAACTTGCATGCGAACTCATGTAAGTACAGAGATCACAGTTTTCACGAGCTTCGCTTACTAGCAGCGTTATAGTTAGCGGAGAGCATGGGGCATAAGTTGCACATTAGGACGCACCGAGGCTTCGCAATCGCTCCCGGCGGAACGGCCCGGCTACAGTTGTATGGAGCCGGCAGATTGACATTGTCGAAACCGGCGTATTCATACTGTTATGGCTTCAAAGTCAGTCATACCACGTAGGAACCCATTGGAACTCACGATATCCGGAACTAGGAACGTGACGTTGAGGATGAATACAAGGGTTGCGAGCCACAGGTTGTGATCGGTGAGAGCGTACGCTCTGAAAGCAGAGAACACTGAACAATGGAGATACGATGGGTCAGCATCAGCCAATCAAGGTATTGTTCGGAACGTACCTGCCCAGGAGAGGTAGGGCAAAACGCTGCAGACTTCTTCGAAAAGCTCGAGATTTTGGCAGCTGGGAGTGATGTCAGCGCTGCCTTTCCAAACGCAACTTGGTCTAGAGCAAACGACACACATCTGCGATGTCCTTGGTCACTTCACTGAGTAGACAAAGGGGAGTGTACTCACTTGATCTCGAACAGGGAAAATCAACACTGCGGCAGAGATGCGGGACATGATCTCCACATAGCGGTTGACGAAATAGAGAATGCTGGAAAGCTTCAGTCTGTGACACCAGAACACCGCAGTCTCGGTGTCCAAAGTCAGGAAATAATCATAGACAATCAAGGCTTGACAAGCGTCAGCTAGGTGGGCGCCGGCGATCGAAGGCATTGACGGCGCACCTGAAGCCGATATTGTACATAGTTGAAGCGGGAAGCTGATGAGACGTCAGTCTGGGTTTCCCTACGCACGATAATAACTTACCTCGACTCTAGATAAGATACAAGAGGTCCATATTGTGGAGACATAATGGCGGAGCACGCATGTCGGGGAAGTCGCGTGTGCGGGACGGGGGAAGGGATATATGTACAGCTCCACCGGCAGGTTCGGTCGCCATCTGTCAGCGCGGCCGTGAGGTGGCATTGGTGGGCATCTCCGCATGCAACACCATTGCCGTGCTGCAAGGTTTGCGATGGAACCCGATCTTCCGCTCATCTCTGCATTGACTTCAACTGCCGGTCAACGTTCATCATTCGAACCAGCGTCAAAGACATCGCATCGGTAAACATACCTGATTGGTCCGGAGTGCATGGAGGCCGTGCGGTCAAGCGGCCGAGCGTGCTGATCCTTCACTCACCGTCCGTCACTTCCAACAGATACCAGCGCGGCCCTCAGCAACACGCGAGGAAGTAACATGAGATGGAGACTACTGCGAGCAGAGGTCAAGACTGTCAAGACGCGTTACAGCAACCGGAGAGACTACTTAGCATGCACGATGCGCAGTGATGTCAGTCTGTCGATCAGGGTTCTGCGTGAGTGGCAGTGAGTGTGATCCGAGAAGGCACGGACTTCAGCTCGCGACTTGCTCGTGGACAACGTCGGCCGTATCTCAGCTCAGTGACCTCAAGGGAAGCAACCGGAACTCCCCATGTCATATCAGACGAGCTCGGACTATCATGGGCGGGTACGGAGACTCGACTTTCCTCGGTATTCCAGGTGGCTTACGCACACCGTATGGAACGCCAGAAGAGTCCCCGGAGCACATGCAGTGACTCCCGAGCATACCGAGTGTCGCATGTGGAGTACTTACCTTCCGAAGGCACAACTCCTCCATCCCGCCTGTGACCACGGCTACTTGTCATCCGATTTGACCGTTTAACAGCCGTGTCCCAAACAAGACCAGCGCGCGTTCATACAGACGCGGGTTTCGAACAAGTCTCAGCGAGGAGTTCGAGACACCGAGCCCTGCGGAAATTTTCAGTGACAAAACATCCACGTCGATCTGAAACGGGGCCGGGAGGCGGAACTAATCATACCTTCTTACCACGTCCGCACAAATAGACCATTGCAAAGATACCAGCGACAACTTTTCTGAAGTTAGAGTAGTACTCACGCGGTCGTGCAAGTCGTAGTTGCAAGCAGAGGAGGAGGAGACAGCGAAACCGAACGGAGACAAGCGCTCTAAAATCGGTTTGAGCCAAATCGGTCCGCTTTGATGGACCTGCGCTCACAGCCACCTCAGGCGTCTAACATGGATTGTTCTCGCACCGTCATGATCTTTAGCCACGCCTCGGCCGACTTGTCTCGCAGGTTCTCCAGGTGCAGCAAGTTCGAGAAAAACGCCAGAAGATGAACGTCCAGTCACCTGCAATGAGCGTGGACACGGTGTCCGCGAGGATATAAGGACCTCGCTCACAGCTGCCGACTCCCCACAATTCAAGTCTTTTACAACCGAGTCATATCCTCTTCGCCTTCTACTCTCCACTTCTCACTTCTCACCAACATGTCTCTCGTCAACTTCTTCAACAACGACCCCCTTTTCTCTGAGTTCGACCGCTTGTTCGACGAGGCCTTTGACCGTCGGACTCGCCCCGGCTCTGGCTCTGGCTCTCAGGTGCAGCGGGCCAACAATGCACCTCGTGTTCTCCGGCCCAGGTATGTACTCAATCGTCGTTTTTTGCCTTGTGAAGATGAGGTTCGCTAACATATCTACGCCAGGGTTGATGTCCACGAAGACAAGGAGAAGAACCTCGTTACCGCGACGTTCGAGCTCCCGGGCATCAACAAGCAGGATGTGAACATCGACATCCGCGACAACGTCCTCACCGTCTCTGGCGAGTCAAAGCACGAGACGGAGAAGAACGAGAACGGATACGTCATGCGCGAGCGCCACTTCGGCCGCTTCTCGCGCTCACTTCCCGTTCCTCAGGGCATCAAGGTAAGTTCTTCCGCCCGCCATGTACTGCTTTGACGTCGTGCTGACGCTGTTTTGCTCCAGCCCGAGGAGGTCAAGGCGTCGATGGAGAACGGTGTCCTGACCATCACCTTCCCGCGTCAGACACCTGAGCAGCTCCCGAAGAAGATCACCATTGCTTGAAGCTCGTCCACTCGAGCCACGGCCCTTGTGATCAAAGTCGCATTGTTTTCTTCGCTTTTTCGCTTTCGCTTTGTATAGTTGACGTCTTGGGATCCATGTATCAATAGCTCAATCGATATCCACGTTTCCATACCTTCATTGTTTTCTCTAGCACAGACTGTGAAGAGAGCGCGGTGAGTGTCATAGACCGCGGCGAAACGGCCGACGCGAAGTTCATGCACTGGAGAACGGCGTGGGCCATATCGAGGAGCAGTCGCAGGTACTATACTACACTTGAGTCGACTCAGGCCCCACGCTCATTGGGCACCGACTTTGGACTTGCGGTTGAGTCAATGATGATTAGGAGAGTACTAAAGTACAACTACATAGGGACCATACACAGTCACTGGGTTCAAAGTCAAGACGTGCGCGTGATCTGTGTGCTCAACGGTGCCGCAAGGTATCTGCATGTTGCTGAACATGTCAGAAGCGTACCGGGAAATGCCTCTGGAGGTCCATGACTCACCGGCGTCCTGTTTGCGATCAAGCCAAGGAAAAGAGTTGAAACTTCAGCCGACCGCTCGCCTGTGACATCGGGAGCACCTTCTTCAGGAGTGCGATACGTTCCTCCGTCCCCTTGTCCATTCCACGGTGCTGCGCGTCGAACGCACGGTGGGCATGGCCGTTGTACACGGCTTCGATGCCCCTTGCCATCACGCAGACCACCTCCACTTCCCCGCCGAACACACACAGAGCGTCGTCCAATCTGCTCCATTCCGGCAATTCCGCAAGCCTAAGGGAGTCGCCGTCGTAGTCGTCTTCGGCATTGAATGTGATCTCGACTTTGCGCAGGGTAGGAGGCGTCGCGAGCAGGATCTCCGAGCTGAGGATCAAAGTACGCTCGAAGCACTTGCGCATCAACGCTTCTCCCGACCGCTCCGTAAGGGCTGTCCCGCGCGCAACATGAATCGACAGTTCAAGCGTCTGGAGACAGCAGCATCCGCGCAGGCTTGGGACTGGCCATAGCCCTGTTGCATGACGCAAAGCAGACATTTGTTAGCACGCGAAGCGGTGGGAGAGCGCAGACGTACCTGGCGTTCTGCCCTCAGCCTGAGCTATCATGTTGGCGAGTACATAGACAGCCTCATGGATGCATAGGCAAGTCAGGGTCGCATCGCAATCGGGAAGGAAGTCGCTCAAGACGTCCTGCAGCGATACCCCACTAATCACCATTTCCAATCTCTTCAGTTTCCATCTGGGATGTATGTGGCGGAACAGGTGGACCATGCCCCGGTGCCCGCTCCATCTCCCCTCCGGGTCAGCTGAGACAACGGATAGCGCATCGACCTCGGGCGCGTCTTCGATCGGAGGAGCGAGACCGGAGGACGAAACCGTGGCGAGTTCAGAGATCCAGGCGCACTCGAGGTTGTTGACTGATAGATGATCTATCTTGGTAAAGAGCGACAAGAGGTGGAAAACGGGATAGAAGGCACTGTCCACTGTGGTGACCATCCAGATTATCAGGAGAGCAAGAGTACCGTGCTTCGCCGGTCGGTAAAGCTCGCCGGCAGGGACGCGAGATGTGAGGGTAACGCCCCGGATGGTCAGGCCGACCAGAGACGTAAGCCGCTCCATGACGATCTCCACGTCTTGTACGAAGACCTCGGGGCGTTTCGTGTCTCCCGAGTTTCGCTCCGTGAAGTTACCCTCAATGATAAGGACCATGATGTGGGCTAAAGCATACTGTGCGGAAGAGGACCAAGCGACGAATTCCGTGAACCCTTTCCCTGGAGCTGTGCACTGGCAGCACGTGATGTAGAAAAGGTGGTGCTGGGAGGAGGGAAGCCAGGCCCGGGAGACGAGAGCAGTCGCCCGGAGCGTCTCGGTGTCGGCGTGCAGATAGTCGATGATGTTGTCCGTCACTTCGCCGGGAAGCACACAACCTCCGCGGTTCGTATACGCCGTCAGAGAATGCATCCTGTAGTCTGCCGAACAATTTAGTACTGTGAAGTTGTTGGTGCAAACTAAGTACTTGCCGACTGAGAATGGGGAGGACGCAACGGAGTGGGGCAGGACCAGGAAGCCGCACGAATACCTAACGTTCATGCTCACCTGGTCTGCCGGATGGTTGCGTACTTGCGCCGGCAGGATCTGCAGACCTGGGCCTCGTGGCCCATGTGTTCGGGAAGTGCCGGAAACGTGTGCAAAGGTCTATTGGATCCGCGGACATAGGCAGTCTGCACCTTCTGTGTTGAGATCGTGGGATGCATTCGACGAGGGCCCAATACTACGTACGCAACATCTACCGACTGCGCTTCGCTGCAGCCCAAGGTCAGTAGGAGAACATGGCGCAGGAAAGGCGACAGGCTACCCACGTCTGCATCATAGGGCACGCTCCGCGGACACTCGCACGCTCCTTGAGACCCTTCCGCTATGTCAACCCATGGACAACAGTCCAAACTTCAGCCGACCGCTGGCCTGTACCCTCGGCAGCATCCTCAACAGGAGTGGGATACGTTCGTCGGAGGCCACTGTGGGCATTTCAAGCGACGACGTCGAAGATGCGGTGAGCGGGCCGGCTGTGCACGACACTGAAGTCCGCTGCGATCACGCAGACAATCTCCGCTTTCTCCAACCCACAGAGGGCGTCGTCCAGTCTGCTCCAGTTCGACGATCCCGCAAGGAGATCGCTTGTGGCCAAGTCGTACCGGCCCACATGCGTGACAGTGATCTGGACGGTGCGTAGGGTCCGAGGCGCGGCTAGGACGACTTCCACGTTGAGAGCTAATGTGTGGTCGTATAAGACGCCGACCTGAAGTCGGTCTTCGTCCGAGGTTGGGGTCCGAGTGATAACCCATAGTTCCAGCTCCTCGAGGCAGCGGCATTGAGCAAAGCTCGGCAGAGCTGGAACTTAAGCGCGACCATGCGTACGGAGTTAGCTGGCGACGTAGCAGCGACATGCATGATGGTATTGACGTACTCTGTGGCCTGGCGTTGGTCCTCGCTATATCGGCACAAGCATACACAGGTGCCTGGATGACTAGGCAGGTCAGAGTCGCCTCGCACGCTGGGATGAAGTGGCGCAAGACATCCTCGAGCCCGATGCTAGGAATCGAGGGTAATAGCTTCTTGAGTTGCCACTTCGGTTGCGCATGACGGACAAGGTGAAGTATGCCGCGATACCCATTCCATCGCTCGTCCTCACAATCACGTGAGTGTAGAATGAGGGAGGCGACTTGGGGGATGTGTTGAACGGAGTCTAGAGGAGCAGCCTGAAGTGCGAGGGAAATAGCAGTGGCGATATCAGTGGTCCACGTGCACTCGAGGTCCAAGAATGAGAGCTGGTTGACCTCGGAGAACAGCGAGAGGAGGTGGAAGACAGGAGAGAAGGTAGTGTCCGCAGCCGCGATCAACCACAGCGACAGTGTATTGAGGGCGCAGCGCGACGACGGTCGGTACACTTCGCCCGCGGGGACCCGAGACATGAGGGTCACGCCGCGGAACACAAGTCCTTCTAGAAATGTGAGCTGGCTCAACGCGAGCTCCGCGTCTTGCACGCATATCTCCGGGCGATTCGTTTGGTTTGGGTCATACGAGTCGGTGAAATCGCCCTCGACGATGAGAATCTTGATGTGGGCTGGAGCATACTGTGCGGAAGAGGACCAAGCGACGAATTCCGTGAACCCTTTCCCTGGAGTTGTGCACTGGCAGCGCGTGATGTAGAAGAGGTGGTGCTGGGAGGAGGGAAGCCAGGATCGGGAGACGAGCGCAGTCGCTCGGAGCGTCTCGGTGTCTGCGTGAAGATGATCGATTATGTTGTCCGTCACTTCGCCGGGAAGTGCACAAACTCCGCTCTCCGTGCGCATTAGGGAATGAATCTTGTGGTCTGCCGAGCATGACGGTCAGTTCAGAACTGTGAGGTCAGAGTAAGTACTCGCCTGGTGAGTTGGGGGATGGGACGGAGGACTCAGGAAAGCAACCGAATATGTTCATGCTCATCTGCCGGATGGTTGCGTGGCCGTGTCGGCAGAACTGGTACTCAGTGGGAGACTCGTGCGACTCGTTCGGGAAGTACCGGAAAACGTGTGCAAGGGCCTATTGTATCCGCGATACAAAGACCTGATTGACAACGCGCAACCTCAGCATTGTCATACTAAGACGTACTTCACCTTCGACGTTTCTCCCATCACCAGAACGGTTGGTGTACTCGAGTAAGCACTGGCGTTCAGCGTTCGACGACTGTGTTCGACGACTGTCCCGTATCTCAAGGTCAGTACGTGGACAGGACACCATTGAGAAGCACAAGGAGACTCACTGCTGCCTCGTCGACCACGGCGTCCGAGCTTGACCATGGACACATGATCAGGAACCGCAACCGCTCTCTAGCCTGGATCTTCGGCAGCATCTTCTTCAGCAAAGCGACACGCGGGTCGGTGTCCTCGTGGAAATCGCCGCGCTCCGATGGCAGATCCGGGAAGCGGCTGAAAGACATTTCTTTCTCGGGAAGGAAGCTGTCGCCCAATTTCTCCATCACACAAACGACGTCAGCCTGCTCCAGCTGACGCAGCGCATCGTCCAGCATGTCCCAGTTCGAGAGCCCTGCGAGGAGCACCCGAGGTGAGTGAGCTTGCATTCATAGTCCAGGTGCAACCCGGATCCGATGAGCCGCAGCTGCCACCGCCTTGAACCTTCTCCGAGTCCGAGTGGACGGCGACGGGGGCTGAAACTCCCCAGTCTTTGCCCGCTGAACTTTCGGCGGCGGAGTCTGCTCGTGGTCGGAAGTATTGACGTGGCTCCTTGGGCTCGTAAGCGTACTAGTACGCTGTCGCTTCCTCCGTCGTCGCCTGCAGCTGTAGGGAGTGGCCCATCGAGAAGTTCAAGATCGCCAAAGGCTGCCTGGGCTAGTATTGCGGTTTCAAATTCCCTACTTCGAAGGTGAGTTTCCGAGACTTGCATATCCTGGACGGGCTCGAGGATACTCACGTTCGTGACAGCATCGACACCGCCTTCGAGCGCATATGCGAGAAGACGCCATCAATCCTCGAGCTGCCCGGACCAACATCGGTCTGGATCAGCGACCATTTCCATTATCGAGGGAGCTGACGAGACGAGTAGTGACGACATCCCGATTGATCAACGGCCAGACGAGTCGCCTCGTCTTTCGCACGCGCTCACTGCTGTGATATGGACAACTGTGGATATGGACAACGAAGGGTTCGGAGACGATGGTACAAGCCTGCGCTGTGACAGCCCGCAGTCGTTGTTCAAGACCACAAACTCCTGCGACGACGGATGTGAACAATCCAGTCGGAAACACGTCTGATATAGACTCACCCCATCCTCGACTTGCAGCCTGCAGATTCCATAAAGCCAGCGTATACTTAGCGCCCTTATGCCGATCCTCCACGAGCTCGAGGCCGTTACGAAGAACCCTTTGCAAAGTTCACTCTCCGGAGAGTTCGAAGACGAAGGCTACGTCAGATTTTGAGAGACCTTCACCCAGCTCTCGCCGAAGGAGATCTTGTACGCTGTTTATGCGATCCGCGCGGGCGCGCTCGACGTGCCATTCGACCCTCCGCACGAGCACTCGAGTGTGACCATGCTGTTGGTGGCACTCTAGGATCTTGCAGCTACCGGTCTTGCAGCCTACCTGTTCTTGTACGTCTCGGGGCATCAGACCTACGACCGAGATCAATGCGTGTCCAGCTATGTACTGTACCATTTCGAATAGTTCGACCAGCCCTGTGACACGTGACAGGCCGATTTCGTCGGACATATTCGACCAACCGGCCGGTGACCGTGACATTGGGCGAAATTTCGACCAAAGTTAGCCACAATTAGGGCGCGCGACAGCGCGCCGCCCCCGGGATCTCTTAGCGCCGGGCAGGTGGTTTCGACCAGCCTCCTGGTGACGCGTGACAGGCGCCCAAATTCCGACCAATTTGGGGGCCTGTTATGCGTGACTGGTCGAACAATTCGAAATGGTACAGTATCTTTTCCATGACTCACCTAAAGCATGTGTTGTATGCGCCTGTGCAAGCTGATATCTGCTCCCTTATACTGTAGAGATCAGACCGTAGCGGCGCGTCACACGTCACAAGGCCCGTCGCCGCGCCGCTATTTGGCCCTCGGTCACAGGTCACCAGGCCCGCCGCCGCGTGTGACAGCCTCAAGTAGCCTGTTTCCGGGCGTTTAGATGCCCAAATTCGGAAATTTTCGCCGCCTACGGCGGCGATGTCACACTTCCTCGGGCCTACCGCCGCTATGTCAGACCCTACCGGCAGGTGTCACACCCCGGACCCCCGCCGCTGCGGTCTGATCTCTACAGTAGTCTGCTTGAGATATAGCACAAAGTATGCTAAGCTATCCGTCTCACCGTTTCAAAAGCAGTCGACGCATAAGAGCCCGAAGCAAGCAAGGAGCAAGTAAGTACTGTTGTCGGGAGAAGCTGGAAGCGCTGCGCTCTGCTCAGGGCGACGGCGAATGCCGGCCTGCATTTCGAACCCAGCCATAGGCTTTTTGCCAGTAACCTTGTGGTCCTTCGTTATGATCGCAATTCTTGGTCGGTTTAGTACTTCAACTTCGTACATCGTCATAACCAATTCATCGTCATACGCATGTTCTAGATGAGGGTCCAGCTAATGCCGTGAATAATGCCGGCGGACAGAGGGGCGAGCAGCTGGAAGGCGCCCCGCGTGAGGTCGACGCTGCCTGTCGAGCATATGAAGCAAGTATCCTCGACGGTGACCGTGATAGCCTTGTTGTCAGGGCTAGTGATGACCATCTGGCGACCGCACAGAGGGTTCCTGCGGAGTATGGCGGTGAGCATCGTGACGGGAACACGCGAGGACGGGTCGAGCGGGAACGGACGCCCGGGCGAGCGAGAGCCGGACTCAGGACCGAGAGCTAGACTCACCGCGTCGGGTCGGTTTCAGTGCCGGCGAATGTGGCCATGGTTGCGTGGTCGACGGCGACGACCAAGTCGGGGTCGCTGTAGGAGCGACCGCAAGAGCCGATGCCACCGGAGTGGAACATCGCTACAAAGAAGTAAGACAGATACTTAGTCTCGACACGAGAGGACGCCTGAGGAGGAGAAACGAACCGTCACCGCCCGATATGGTCTGGGCACAGCCGAAGGTGGCTGCGGAGAGGACCGCGAAGAAGAGAGTGAAGGAACGCATGGTGAGCCCTCAAAAAAGGATGATCCCAGGACTGGAATCTGAAGGTGAGATGGGTAGTACAGACTGAAGACCTCGAGCTGTACGAAGCCCACATTATATACACGGAAAGCGTATTCCTGCGGCGTCTGGGCCGCGGTCTCAGGTTGCCGCGTCCATGATCAATCCACCGCACTCAGGGACGCGCGGACGTAGATCCATCAGGTCAATATGATGTGCGGCAGCACCGGAGAAGCACGAACGTGCAGGAACGAAGGCTGGGCTTCAGCAAGGGTGGTCCATAGGGCCATAGAGTCCGGGGTGGGATGGAGTGTCGTCATGCATTGGTTAACCCTACAAACCTTGAAAACAGGTCAGGGTATAACATGCCGGGCGGGACAATCGGAGTACCGCAGCTCTTATTGCAATTTTTGAACGGCGAAAGCATGCCGGAGACGCAGGACGAGTGGGGGAGCTGGTCGAAGCACCGCGGAAATGGCGGCCTCCGAATTGCTGGTGGCACTGGGAGAAACCGCATCAGGAAGTCGATTTACACTCGGTGTATTGCAGTAAACATCAGGCCCTGGAAAGGTGAGCGCAAGAGACAGGAGGGTAGAGCGAGCTAGAGCCGAGGTTACAATAGAACGAGGAGGTGTCTGGTACGCGATCGATACTTCCGAGTCATCGGTGCCGCGGGATGTGCTTGATATTCCATCAGGAAATTCCCCAACCGCGATATCGCACTAAAGAGCGAATATGAGCGCGAATAATCGGGACTCGCAGATGTGCCATGTTTACCTTAGTCCTTTGCTAATCAGCCGTGTTAACGACTCATTAGTAAGCGTGATTAGCAGCTCATTAGTAGTATTAGTTACACGCTCTTATCGCACACTTATCAGGCATTCAATACGGCACAATAATGATACATACATTGTAAGCACAACGGGGAATCGGTACAGTATGATACATCACGATACGTACATGCATCTACAGGAGGAGTGGTGGGTAGACGGTACAATGACACAGCTCTATGCACAGTGGAAGGCTGAGCCAGGACGAAAATTGGCGAGGGAACGGAATATGGAACATGAGTGAGTCGCACACGCGCCACGGGAGGGCAATGGAGGGCGCCAGAGATGAAGCCGAGGATGGGAAGAGAGTGGGAGAGTGATCAATCATTGATCGGCGGAGCGGAGTGGATGAGCGAATGCGGAAAACGCACATTAGGTAGGGTACAGTAAGTCCAGAGCGACAACGAGAGAGAGACGAGAAATCAGACGAAACTAGTCGACCTGCATGCCGTCAACATCAAGAAGTGCAAGCGGATCAGAGCCGCTGGCAGAAGTCGTGTTCTCGGTGGGTCCGCTACAACGATGACAAGCGCAGTAAGTGACGAGGTACGATCAGAGCTGAGCAGAGGTCGACAGCGGCGCACCGGAGATCAACGAGGAACTTGTGCATCATCTTGTGGTACTTGTCGAGAACAGTCGCCTTCAAGTGATTGAGAACGCGCATGTTCTCGCTATAGACGTCTGCAAAAGCATCTGCAGTGAAATCCTTGATCTTGTACTGAGCAGGCTCGTAATCCTCAATCGAGGCCCATAGCTGCAGGGAAGTAATGTCAGCGTCAGCATGAAGATCTTCACCCTTGTCTGCAACCCACCGCAGTCGAGGCAAGCGCAAGCATCGGCGCCGGAAGCTCCAGCTCATCGGGCCGCTCCCGATCCGAAGATGTGTACTCACTGGCGAGGACATTGCCGGCACTCTCCGACGATGCAAAGAACGCTGTGCGAAGTATCTGAAGAAACACGGGCGATTGGTACGGTCTCTTCCCAGACCAGGTACCCTTCTGCAACCGAGCATACTTCAGTCAGTCATCCAGGAGGGTACGAAACCACGGTAGCAGCGACTCACCTTGTAGTCACATGGGAAGATATAACGAAGCGAAGTACGAAGCCACTTGACGTGTTCAACGTCGCCGCTGACGAGATGGAACAGTGGTTCTGGGATACTGTTGGTGATCTTCTTGACAGCGCCTCGGAACGTACTCAGACGTTGTGCCGGCTAGCAGGTGGGTCAGCATGGCCGTTAGCAAGGGCGGAAAGCAGATCTGCAACTCACAATCGCTCCCAAGGGAAGATAATAATGCTTGTCATGCTTCACGCGTAAGACTATATCGTCGCAGTGCATTTCTTGCGCGACCTTCACCAGTGCGTCCCTGGCATGACGGTTATGCTTCTCGGGGCCTTCGGGGAATGCGTTCACGAGACAGGCTGTAATGATAAGCTCCGCAATCGCCGCCCGAGCAACAGCTTGAACACGTGGGTGCTGATCTTTGAGGCCAAGTTTGCTGCCCTTTCCTGACCACACAAGCTCGATGGATTGGTCGTCGGAAGCGCCAGAAGGATCCGCCATCTTGATATCGTGGTCTTCGACGACGGGCGCACTCTTGGAAGTGTTGGTTCAGGCTACAAGAGTCATGTATACGACCGACGTACCTTCGGAGCGTCAGCGTCAACCATATCCAACTTCTCGTCAACCCGCAGCTCCGGTGCAGCAAAGATTGGAGCCTGTAGGGTTCAGGAAGGAGATACAGATGCACAAGTGAGCAGAACATACCTCTTGAGCGGCCTTCTGCCGCGATCGAGCTACCGCGGCTTTGCTTCGTCCCTTTTTTGGGCCGTGCAGACTTTGCGTGGTGGTGGGGTTGTTGCCGTAAGAGGCTGACAAGTGTTGGGTTCGCTGGACCTTCCCGTGAGTGCGCGATAGCTGGCGGAAACCTGGACAGCCTCATACATACCTTTGAGACTGCCCTATTTCCATCGTCTGACTCCGCCTCCGACTGAGAATCCGGAACATATTGCTTTGACGCAGTTGATGATGAACGGACAATGGCGTGCGGGTTAGCAAAGAGGGAGGGAGACCGCCGGTGTGAGGGAGTAGGGGAATGATCGTTGTTCACGAAGAGCGGGGCCTTGTAACACGGAAGCGGGTAAGACTTTGCGCGCTTGATATGTAAGCAGAGAAGACAGACTTACTTCGTCCACAATCGCCTGCTCGAAGTCAAGATCATCGCCCTCCGACTCATCGTCGTCAGATAGCTTGAAGCTCGAGTCCGACATAGAGTCGTCTGAGCTCACCTCCCGGGTGCGAGGATGGGCCGATGTAGGTGTTGCGAGGCGGGCGTTGCTGGTCTTTAAGGATGTAGGCACGGCAATGGTGGACAGGGGAGGAGATCGAGGAACATCCTTAGTGCGAGAAGTTGTGACTGGTGAGTCTTCGTCCGCAGAGTCCAAGTCAATGATGGGAGCAGGGTGACGAGGCAGAGACTGTGGTCGGGGGCTTAGGGGTGCTATAGCGATGCGATGCTGCTTTGGTGTCGTCTTGACAATCAGTGAGGTGAATGCGACTTACAATGCGCCATACGCTTCCTTTCGGGCTGCTCGGGCTCGTGCTCACTGAGTTCAGCATTAAGTGCAGTCCGTTTGGGTTGTCGAGGGTGTCGTTTCAATGGTTTCCATGCTGTCAAACTGATGAGCACACTGTGCGTAGCGACGGTTTGAGTTGGTTAGAACTGACCTTGCGATGCGTTGATAGCTGCTTGGCGTGTTGCTGGAGTGTAAGCAATTCATGGTGAGTGTCATGAACACCACAGCCTCAAGGTTGTACTACTCACATCTCCGGACGGGGACAGCTTGCGCCTGAGGAGCACGGTTCACCATGTTGAGAGAGTCGAGAGAGGCACCATTAGCGAGCAGTACAACGGGGATTATATGGGAATGTGGTGGAATGCGGCCCAGAACACCCGCGGACGGAGCTTGTACGCGAGGGCCGGTGGACAGAGGCTGGTACGTTGTCGAGAGTCGCGTCAGGTCGCGTCGCGTCGCAGAGCCATCGAGACCTGACGCCCACCGCTTGTCACTGCAGGCATATGTTTTGGGTCGTCCGATCTAATCGGTTATGTTATCGCTCTGCAAGATAATCTCTGGCACTCTTGCACTCTACGCTCATGTCGGTCAAATGTCTGTCTATTGCAGAGGCTGCGATAAGTTCTTCACGCACTCTGGCTATTCTAAGCATTTCAGCACTACTCAGCGACCTGCCTGTGCCGCCCTCCGCGAAGCTCAGAACGACTATGCCGACGGAGCTCAAGATCAAGAATTCAAGGAGGAAGATGTAGACGAAGCAGGTCCACCGATTGAGTTCGAGGGTGACCTCTTCGGCGACTATACAGATGCAGACTTCGACGAGCTCGATTTCGACGAGAGGAGTGAAGTGGAAGTGGATGAGGATGGGGAAGACGCCGCGGCACACGCTTTCGACATAGGCGACGATGAAGCGGACCCAGACGACGATTGGTGGGAACCTCCTCCTCCTATCCCGCCATCACCAGCCCAGGGGATCCCAAACCAGCCTCCAGATCAGCACGTAGCTAGTGGACAGCAACCGCTTCTTGACCGTGAAGACCGCGCGCGAGCAGAGGCCCATCTGCATGCCAAGACCCACGTTGACCCGTTCCCGGAACGCGCTCAGGCTGGTGCTCCTATACCGGATCGCGAGCGTGTCCAGTCTGCTTATGAGGCGATGAGGTCGCTTGCGGATGCCGCAGATGATCAGGAAGTTTACGCACCATTTGCCTCGAAGCTGGACTGGGAGTTTGCACGGTGGGCTAAGATGAGGGGTCCTGGATCCACCGCGGTCTCAGAGCTTCTTGCCATTGAGGGTGTACGTATTATTCGTCCTGCACAGTTGATACCTGGGTACTCACACCCCAAAATGAATAACAGCTGGCCGAGCGACTGGGTCTCTCGTATAGATCATCTGCGCAGTTGAACGAAATCATAGACAAGAAACTATCCTCCAGCCGACCGCGATTCATGCGCCAACGCATCATCGTCGCTGGAGAAGCTTTCGAACTCTTCTACCGAGACATCATACAATGCATCAAGGCGCTCTTCGGGGACCCTGAATTCAACGGCTTACTCGTCTTTGCACCGGAGCACCATTTTGCAGATCCCGAGCATAAAATGCAAGTCTACTTCGATCTGCATACAGGAGAATGGTGGTGGGCTACTCAGGTTGGTTCCTTCATCGGTGATCAAGGCCGTGTTTGCTTAATGGCTTATACAGGAGAAGCTCGAGCAGGAGAAGAAGTCGGGTGCGACTATCATTCCCGTCATCATATCCACAGACAAGACTCAGCTCACGCTTTTCGGCAACCGCACTGCGTACCCCGTGTACATGACGATTGGAAACCTTCCCAAGCATGTTCGATGCAAGCCGTCTCGTCACGGCCAGATTCTACTCGCATACCTTCCCGCCTCTAACCTCGAGCACATCACGAGTAAAGCCGGTCGCCGTCGCACGCATGCCAACCTCTTCCATGCGTGCCTCAAGCACATCATGCGGCCTTTGGAGACAGCCGGAGTCAATGGTCTAGAGCTTCCTAGCGGTGAGGGCGTAATCTATCGGGGTCATCCGATCTTCGCTATGCATGTCGGCGACTATCCCGAGCAATTGCTCGTCACTGGGTGCAAGAAGGGCGAGTGCCCCAAGTGCCCAATCGCCCCTGGCGACATCGGAGAACCATCACCTACTCCCACAAAGCTTCGCGATTTCGAGAACGTGCTGAAGGCAATTGGCAAGATTGACGGTGATCCGCAGGAGTTCGCACAGTACGCTTATTGACGGTCCCTTCTGCTCGATGTTGCTTGCTCACTCGCTCCCTGACCCTATCTGCAGCGCATGTCGTCTAGCGGGGATCAAGCCCATCCAGCATCCGTACTGGGAATCCCTTCCATACGTCGACATCTATCGCTCGATCACCCCGGATATTCTCCATCAGTTATACCAGGGCGTCATCAAGCACTTCGTCTCCTGGCTCAAGCATGCCTATGGTCCAGAGGAGATTGACGCACGCTGTCGACGTCTACCACCTAACCATCAGGTGCGATACTTTGCTCAGGGGATCACCAAACGCCAACGCGTGACGGGCAAGGAACACGCCGACATGTGCCGCGTTATCCTCGGAGTTGTCGTCGGACTCCAGCTCCCAAATAACGCCTCGCCCTACCGCCTTGTCCGTGCTCTCCGCGCGATTCTCGACTTCCTCTATATGGCACAGTACCCCGTCCACACTTCGGAGACACTGCGACGCCTCCGAGCCTCACTGCAAACCTTCCACGATCACAAGAGCGTCTTCATTGACCTTGGAGTGCGAGGGAACTTCGAGATCCCCAAGCTTCACTCCCTCGACCACTACCCCCCTCCATCAAGTTGTTCGGCACCACTGACAACTACGACTCCCAATACACCGAGCGACTCCACATTGACTTCGCTAAAGAAGCTTACCGCTCGACCAATCATAAAGATGAATTTCCGCAGATGACCGTATGGCTCGAACGGCGAGAGAAGATCGACCATCATACATCGTACATTGACTGGTGGATCACCCACGCACATCACAACAACCTCGTCCCGTCTGACGGTGCACACATCAATCCTGAGGCTCATCCAGCTGCACAGCCCAAGCACTACGAGGGGATCATTGTTCCGTCCATCTCTGGTACCGACATTCATCTCACAAAATATCCTAGCGTTCGAGCTGTCACGTTCGAACAGGCGGCTGCACAATATGGTGCTCCTTTCTTCCGCGACGCTCTGGCTCGCTTCATCATACACCGTCAAAATCCGCATCTCACGGCGCATCAGGTCGAGCGAGCCCTTGCAGGGTTCTTCTTCAATTTCCTGAAGGTCCCGGTCTGGCAGCGGCTGAAGTTCGTGATTCATGACATCGAGGGCTTCGGCCTGTCCGAAGACGACTTACTCGACGTTGCACACATGCGTCCGTCGAGGCTTGACACCCAAGGGCGGGTGGTCCCATCCCGGTTCGACACTGTCCTTGTCAATGATGGCACTGGACGCCATACAGGAGTCACAGGTGCGTCTTCGGGTGGCGGTCAGTCTCGCCGACAACACACTGACCATGCTTCCAACAGGATATCGGGTGGGACAAGTCCACCTCGTGTTCAGGATTCCGGCGAAGGGTATCACTCGGTTCTTCACCGGGCATGGTGATGATGACCCAGGCTTCCTCGCATATGTCGAGTGGTTCACACCATTCGACGAACCTGGACAAGCACATGGCATGTACCGCGTCTCTCGCTCGCTCCGGGAGGAGGCAGACGGTTCAGGGACTCGCCTTGCCAGCATAGTCGAGGTGCGGAATATACGACGGAGCTGCCACCTGCTTCCAGACTTCCCGGCTATCGTGCCACGGGACTGGTCAAGTAGTAACATCCTCGACGAGTGCTCCGGATTCTTTGTGAACCCGTTCAGTGACCGCCATATGTATATAGTTCTGTATTGAAACTTTCGCAAGCAATTCTTTCTCACTGCTCGCGTCCGATGTCCAAACTGGAGCCTTGAACAAAGGGCCGCGAAGGACGCCTGAATGCTTACGAACGTCCTTACATGCCCGCCAAAACACCACCCGTCCGAACATCCTTTGCAGTGTAGATCTTAATCACACACCAGAACCCAGAAAAAGACGGACGACGAACTTCAACTAGACACACTGCTTAGACGCAGACACTAGAACTAACAATCCAGACGCTAGACGTAACAATCGAGGAAGACGCAGAAGACGCAACAAATACGAATAACATGTTGCCAGTATGAGTACGAGGTGCGAGAACAGAGTTACAAGGTGCAAATATGCATCGCAGAACCATAGACGATATCATGAGAAGAGAGGTAGAGGTAGACGGTAGCATGAGAGAACCCAGAGGTAGGCGGGACGTGACAAGATGCAAATGGTAAGCATAGAAGGTAATTCGTGCGGGAAAGGAGTATCGACCCCGAGGAATAGCAAGGCAAGATGTCACTGTTGTAGTTTGAGATGGGGACCGTCAAACGGTCGTCTGGAGGACGCTCGACATGGGGGTCCTGGCCTGACATCAATGGACAGAAACTCACCTGCAGCGCGATCTCTCCTGATGACTGATCCGAAGACGAGCGGGCTGAAGACCATGGCGATACAGTAGTCGCCGCCATGTCCATATCTCCTTGCAAGTCTCATGCGCCTCTCGTGCGCCGCCAGGAGAGCTACAGAGGGACATCAGCACGTCAACAGCGAGCACCTAGTCGTACATAAGAACCCATGACACAGTCTCGCAAGCGGAGCCCGCATATTCAGCAGCAGCCCGACGACGACAACAACAACCCCAGTCAGCCGTTCAGCCTCGAGGTTTGATGGCATGCGCAACTCTGCCGCCCAAAAAAGAGACCGGGTAGGCTTACCGTAATGTGTAGACAGCCCTCCTCCGCCCTGGCACCCTTGTGCCATGCCATCCGTGACCTGACCCAGTCCTCGAGATCGTCGACAGTGCAGTCTTCCAGTACGAAGTAGTCCGGGCTAGAGCTGAGCTAGATAATTGCAGGAGCCCCCAAAGTAGTGCAAAAAAGACAAGCAAACTTGAAGGTCGGGAATATCAAGGATAGGTTGACGACGCCGGTGGTGGTGGTGGTGGTCCAAGAGGAAGCGACCTCGACGAGTCCGGAGCGAAGTCCCAAAGTGACGGAGCGCTCAAATTCCCGATTGGGAACTACGGGACGCCCGTGCGCAAAATACAGGCTCTTGAGGGCGGCGCTTTAACCGCTAAGCAAAACTGAGTGCACCGGGATGTTCCTGATATGAATGAGAACTCATCTATGCAGGCTTTTTGTTCCGCTCTGTGAGTACAGTGCCGCAGTGGCCAGACAGGCCCGTGAGCACTACCTGCCACTTGCGGACATCGCGGCGTCTATATTGCCGATGCCGAAACTCCTCGCTGCATCGAGTCGCACATACCGCGTCCGCTTGCCTCCCCAGCTTTTTCTGTACGCGCGGATACCTTTCCCCTCTCATTCTACGAGTTCAACGATGTACGTACAAATTAGCTACTGGTAAGCAAGCGATTATCTCCATTTTCACTCTTGTCTCCGGGATCGCGCTAATGTATCGCTCTTTCGCAGGGGGAGGATTTCCTGATGTCGGTACTTACCGCCGCATTTCAGAGCCAGGTTTTACGGTTATATCACGAAGGCCAACCAAACGACAAGTCCTTGTCCGACGTCGGTAGTTAGAAACTCGTGATGAAGCTTAGATGGAGTCCTAGTAGTGACCAGAACGGACTCGGAGCTTGATATATGTTCCTGCCCAGTATGTTGCGCCGAATGGTTGCACAGGGTGCGCCGGGAGAAGCTGACGGCCTCATATCGTCGGGGTTTTCGGAATAGGACCAGCAACTGTTTGTGACGACGTACCGAATGATCAACTGTCAGACGAGTCGCATTTTGGCTGAAGGTGCGTTTCCGCTCCGTGACAGGCCTCCGTAGACAGGTCATAGTCCTTGTCAAGGACACGTACTCCTGCGACGGCGGAAGTGAGTTCTCCGGTCGGAAACACATATGGTATATACTCACCTCACTATCGACTTTTAGCCGCAGATCCACCGATGGAGGTCTCGTACGCTGTGTAAGCGATCTCGGACGGCGCACTAGACATGCAGTTCGTCCCTCCGCAGGAGCATTCGGCTTTAACGAAACATTCGTGCTCTGGGATCTTCCCGCTACCAGCTTTGCGGCCTACCCATAATGCGGCCTGATTCCATAGCATCGGACCTTCAGGCTTCGGACACGTATGAGTAAGGCAACCACAAATCTGCCTCATGACTACAAGTTCTCGATGACCGGTGAATTGTGTGCTTCCATGCAGCCTGAAGGCGCCATAAGTCTCTCCTGTTGTACGCATCACATTACTGACTGCGTGCACATCTCTCACCGTAGCACGCACAGCGTGGCACTGCGTCGTGCTGGAACCTGAACGCGCAAGAGCGCAACATTATGAATCAGTGCTGGCTCTTGAGTCTGTACTCACTTTCGGCGTATCATGTGTGGATGATTACATGGCGACTTCATAGCATTGATGCTGAGGCGACTTACTACTCAGCTAGTAGGCAAAAACGAGTTCGACTGAGCAATGGGAAGGATGCGATCACTGATCAGGAGAAGGAGGGGTTCACCGTGTTCGGAGGCGGCGTGACGAGCGGCGGCAACTGCCGGCATGTATTTCGAACCTGAGCTTGGGCACTTTCAACCATCGACGATGCGCTCTCGAGCTTCGGCCTCTTCATGCTTGGGAGACGGCAGGGCCAAAACTCCTAAATAATGCGACGATATCAAGATGAGGTCCGGGAGACATCACACCGCACACGCCGCCAATGCTTATGTTTCACTTTCATCACAATTCGTAACAGTTGCCTACACATCGTACATCGTCATGAGCGGTCATAATCATCATACGCTTGCTCCTCTAGACGAGGGTCCAGCTGATGCCGTGCAGACGGCCGACGTCCAGGCTGGCGAGCTGCTGGAACGCCGTCGGCGTCAGGTCGACGCTGCCGGGCGCGCATCCGGGGCATGTGTCCGCTACGGTGACCGTGACGGACTTGCCGTCGGGGCCCGTGACGACCATTTGGCGACCGCACATCGGGTTCCTGTGGAAGATGGGTATTAGCATTGAAAAGCAGATGCGACAGGACAGGGTGCAGTCGGGATTGGGACACGGGATAGAGCTGAGACTCACGCGTTCGGGTTGGCTCCAGCGCCGGGGAAGCTGGTGATGGTGGCGACGTCGACGGCGACAATGAAGTCGGCGTCGGTGTTGAAGAAACCGCACGAACCGAGGCCAGCGGAGTAGAACGTCGCTGCAAACACCGAACACAATCAGCATCGGTTCAAGGGAACGTCCGAAGTGGAGAGGCAACGTACCATCACCGCCCGACATGGACTGGGCGTAGCCGAAGGTGGCAGCGGAGAGGGCAGCAAGGAGGACAGCGGAGAAGCGCATGGTGAAGATGATAAGAGAGTACGGAGTGGGGAAAGGCACCGGGCCAAAAAAAGAATTGTGATGGAAAGCGAAGGTGAGTTGCAAACTGAAGAACTCGAGCCGTAGACGGCCCTCCTTATATACGTTGGTGCGTGCTGAGGAGGCGCACGTCCAGGCGGCCATGTCATGATGCATCGTACCCGGCAGCGCTCCGAGGTACGGCCATCAGATGAGCTGCATTGCGTCGACTGATTGTCGTGGGCAACACAGACGTCGGACGGTCGGAGGCGGTACTAGAGTCCTGTGCTGATGCGCTGCAGTCATGGTGACGGAATAGATCTGTAGGAGATGTCTCGTCGGAACGCACCAGCACTCGTTGTATACGGGAATGCGATTCCTGTTAAACAGTTTTTGCAAAGAGCTCGCAGACGTAAGCATGATGCAGCCTGCGGAAGGCTTCGCTGTAACGACGCCTGCACGCACGTCTACTCGCCGCCTGTCGCCGTCCATGGGATCTGCGGACGCACTTTGCCACCCTGAGAAAATGACGCGTTTCAATATTGATACATACGCAGCGCATATGAGTACTAGTCCTTGTGTACAATGTGTAGGGCAACTGGTGTGCATGAGAGGGACGACTGTTGCAGATGGGCCGGAAAGCGAGCGCGACACGACCTCGAAAAGGGCATGGGGATATGTCAGTATCGAGGATGAACGATGTCTCGGTCAGGAACCCATAGGCAATGCCGGACCTGTAGGTCATCTAACGCGGTAAGTCAAATATTGTTGTATAGCAATATCCTGGAGTATAATACTCACCGCTGAATTTCGTAGCCACCTCTCCACGTGCATGTCAACCCACAGATAGTGCTTGGAACTTCAGCCGACCACTAGCCTCCGTCATTGGCAGCACCCTTTTCGGGAGTGGCATGCGCTCGTCCGAGTCCCCGCCAATGGTTTCGGACGCCAGCTCGAGGAGACCAGTGCGAGCGGAATTGTCGAGCACGACTCCGAAGTCCAGAACCATCATGCAGACGACCTCCGCGCGCTCCAGTCGACAGAGCGCATCATCTAGTCTGCCCCAATTCGACAGCCCGGCCAGCGACCGGATCGGGTCCGAGTCGCACTTCTCCGCGTCCAACGTGATCCGGACCATGCGGAGGGTAGGAGGTGCGGCAAGCAGGATCGCAGAGTTGAGGGCCAAGTCCTGGTCGCAGAACATGCGAATGTCTGCCTCGGGCAATACGGGCATGATGGTGAAGTATAAGTCCAACGTTTCTAACAAATGACACCGGCGAAGACTCGAAACTGGGCGTTGCAGAGTTGACCATATGAGCTCAGTGGATGGCCGAAGTGAATTGCGTGAACATGGACATACCTTGGTAGTCGTCTGGAGTGTCGTTGGCTGCTGAGAGGCATAGAGGCGTCGACATGCCGAGCCATGTCAAGGACTCCGGGAAATCAGGGAGGAACTTACCGGCAGAAGTTGTAGACCTCGTGTCCGACTGCTTCGGGAAGTATCGGGAGACGTGTCAGCGCTACCCGCAACCCCAGCAGTGACATTCTTCTCCGCCGAACGCGCTTCCATCCACAGGAACGTTGGTTGTACTCGAGTACAGGCTCAGTGCTCGATAATTGCGCTCGGAAAGTCACTACCAGCTCAAAATCAGTACGCGAACACGGCGCAGTCGAGAAGCGGTAGGCCACCCACTGCTTGCTCACTACGTCGTCGAGCACTGACTACGTGCGCACCCATGCACCCATGCTCCAGAACTCCAACCTCCCGCTAGCCTGGGTCTTCGGAAGCACCTTCTTCAGTAGCGCAACACGCCAGTCGGTCTCCCCATGGAGGACGTCCTGCTCCACCGCTATACGGGAGAGGCGGTGGAAAGACATGTCGTTCATGGCCATGAAGCTGACGTGCTGCATGACACAAACAACGACAGCCTGCTCCAGGTGACGCAGCGTGTCGTCCAACATACTCCAGCTCCCGAGCCCCGCGAGGAGGTCGATTGCACCGTGATCGTAATCTCCCATGTATTCGAAAAGCAGCCTGACGGTGCGGAGGGTTGGAGATGTCGTCAGCAGCATCGCTGAGTGGAGTGCGAGTGCGTAGTTGCATGGAACTCGTGATATCGCATCCATTTCCGGGTCGGTGGGAATGGTCTGGAACGAGATTTCCAAACATTCGAGGGACATGCAAACGTCAAGGCTCGCAGGTGTCCATCCCCGTTCCGTAGAAATTAAGACTAGAGTCGATAGCGTTAGCCTCACACAGCTGCGATAATGCACAATAGACAGGCGTACCATGCGGGCCGACGATGCTGTTGAGGTCAATCAGAGGCATCAATGCATAGACCGGCAGTAGGATAGTCAGACACCTCAAGCTGCTCTTGCAGTCCGGGAGGAGGTCGTCTAGGACGTCGTAGAGCGCTTTACTAGAAAACAGGAGCGACAACGCCTTCAAGTGCCACTTGGGCTGCGAGTGATGTGAAAGATGGACGATCCCCCGATAACCACTCCATCGCGCATTCGTGGAAGTTGAGCCCAAGTAGAGTTCGCGCACGGTAGGAGCATTCAGGTTCGGAGTAGCGTGTACCGAAGGAGCCATGGCGAGATCAGAGTCGCATACGCATTCCAGATCGTAAGCCGTAAGCTGCTCAATCTCGGAGAACAGCGACAATAGTTCTAGAAGAAGATAAAATGAGTTGTCGTCAGTGGCAACGGACAGCAGCCACAGAAAGGACAGGATGTGAAACGTAGGTGACCGGGAGACCACGTTGACAGGGTTCCGAGACGACAGTGTGACGCCGCGAACGATGAGGGCAACGAGGGATGTGAGCTGCTTGATCGCGCTCTCCACGTCATGCACAGAGATCTCCGGGCGATCTCCCATCCTATTCGTCTTAAAATCTCCCTCGATGGCGAGTCTAAAAATGTGAGCCTTGGCATACTCCTCGATGGACAACCACGCCAGGAAGTCTGTAAGGTGCCTCCCTGGCCGTGCGAGTTGGCAGGATGTCGTGGAAAAAAGGTGATGTTGAGAGCATGGAAGCCACGAACGTGAGACGAGAGCGGTCGCTTGAAGGGACTCAAAGTCGTCCTGAAGATGTTCAATGATACTGTCCGTCAGCTCGGCAGGGAGCCGGCAAGGATTGGCCTCGTTACACTCCAGAGCATCCATCTGCGACAGATCATCTCGCGTGAGTCATGAGTGCCAGTGATGAAGAGAGGCAGAGCAGTTACATTCCGGTGTCGGAAGCGCGTAGAAAGGAGAGCTGAGTGGTCCTTCAATCGCGTGTGCTATGTGTAATTCTCTTGCTCGTCTGTTGCGCAGCCTGAGGTTCCGGCAACAAGTACTTACTTACCAAGGCCTCGCGTCGTCCGGGAAGAACGGGAGACGTGCGCTAGGTCTGTTCAATTCGTGAGTCCGGGTATACTTACTCGTCAATCTGGACTGACATGACCCGGTACCTTCTTGAGTATACCTGCTATCAGTAAGTCATGGTCGGGAGGAGACACTCACAAGCGCCCTACCGGCGCGCCCACTGTAGGTCGGCAAATTCCGGATCACTCTTGCAGGCTGCTGCGTCGAGCAGGTATGTGTTTGAAGTGGGCTGCAACGCAGTAGGAACGCTACTGTACTCGTACACCCGTAGGAGAATAAGATCATGAGTACTAGCACAAGCCTTAAGTATCCCGCCCTCCTTCGCTCGTCCATATCGGCGAGCGAGTTCGATCTGTACCACGACTGCTAAGATTCAAGCCGATAGGCATGGTACTCGTACACAATCTGCAACAGTCACGAAGCACGATCTCCATGAACATTCCGGTCAAACGACGGTCCAGCTGATCCCGTCAACCAGGTCGACGTCGGAGGTGATGATCTGGCCGAACGCCGCCGGCGACAGCACGACGCTGCCCTTTCTGCAGCCAGAACAGACATCGACAATGGTAGCGGTGACTGTCTTGCCGCCAGGAGCAGAGATAATCATCTGCTGGCCGCAAAGGGGACTCCTATGAGGACTGACTCAGCATGAAGACTCAAAAGCGATGGCCAGGAGAGAGTGTGTTGTAGCATTGGGGGCGCGGGATGGAGGACATCGACGAGAGCGGATATAGAGAAGTGCTTACGTTGTAGAAACACCAGCAATCGGGAGGCTGCTGAAACTGAAGAAGTCGATACCGACTACGAAGTCGTCACCAGTGTTGAAGAAACCGCACGCGCCGGTGGAAGGGTTGAAGACCGTCGCTGTGGCAGACAGGCATCAGAAGCCAGTGGGCACGAGTGAGCCCGGACGAGATCCCAGGGAACTAACATACCGTCACCGCCCGACACGGTCAGGGCCTGCGCGTACTTGGACGTCGCAATGAAGGCAGCAGCAAGGAGGGTGGCAGAGTAGCGCATATCGCAAGTTGAGTTACGAAGAGAAGACGGCACCAGGCCGGGGAATGTGAACCTTGAAAGGGGGAGATGAGTGACGAACTGAAGACTCGGCGAACGACTCGCCTGCTCTATATAGGATTGTCCGACCATAGTATGCTGATTCTCATTCCGCATTTTGATTGATTCGAGTGCGCCCGAAGATCGAGCTATTCCAGCCATGTCTGCATCCCTGAATTCTGCTCATAACGTGAGAGCCAACACGTCCATCGATACATGCACTTGCGTTGTCGATCTCGTCCTGGTGGGCATGCCCTGCCTGGCATGGATCGGCTCCACCGTGGTCGCGTTGCAGACCGAGTGCGCCGTTCCGTTCAGTTCTCAAGGTGACGAAGGTGATCGTGCGCGGGTGACACGCTGTTCGCGCGCTGTCCTGACTTGGGCGATATGACCGCTCATGTGGCAAGTGTGGCAAGCCTGATGACCGTGGGTCCATCTGAGAGCCCACCTTCAAGGTGGCCAGGTATCGACAGGCGATGTATCATCGCCGGCGCGTGATCATGAGGTGGACCGTGATGCGATTCCCCCACTCCTCACTTACACCGGGTGCAACCTGTGTACTATCGATGGTCAGCGCATGTTCTCGTGACAACGGCTAAGTACTCACCGCAACAGCCTTCAAACCGCGGGCGAGACATGGTCAGTCCAAACACCGTCTACATAGCAACAACATGATTCACATCGTCCAATTTCCAACCTACACTCGTCCGATCCACGCATACAGGGTATTGTTACAGAGAGTACAATGGTCCGCGATGTCCCTCAGAAGCCTGGCTTCTCGACAGTGACCCAGCTTTCCCTCTTAGGGACCGCGCTGAAAGATGGGAAGATATCAGTACGACAGCGGTAATGATTCTCAAGCCTGCAGGACTAACCTAGGCCTGCCCAAGATAAGCTTGACGGTCTTGACCTCAAAGCCGTGGAAGCTGAGCTTTACGGCAGAGGACGCGTCCTCCGTCTGGTAGAGGCTTAGTTCCTCCAGCTTGTCTTCCAGGAGGTTCGTGATAAGCACTTTCACGACCGAAAGGTGCTCGGCGAACTTGAGCTTGACGATGCCGTGGCCGCCGTACGCCTCATAGAGACGCAGGACGACCGAAGGCGACTCGTGCGACTCGAAATCGTCGTCCAGTCCGCGCTTGACAGTCTCGAGGAAGACGTTCGGTGCGCCTTCGAGCTGGAAGGCGGGCTTAGTCTTGAGGAGCGGCGCCTCAGCCGTATCCTCAAGGAGGCGCACTAACGTTCATGTCAGCATGACCGAGCACATTCTGAGGTAGATGACCTTACCATGGATGGGCGAGTTGAACAGGATCGCAGCGATCGGGACATCAGATTCCAGGAAGTGACCTTGGTGAGGCATGACCGCCCACGAGAACTCGTGCTTGCCTAAAGTACACGTCTGTATGAGCCTCCTGCTCAAGATGATGTCCCGGAAGTACATACCCTGGTCCTGCTCAGCATCGGGTGCAGTTGCAGCACGAAGCAAGGAGATACGCAAGACGTTTCCGCGGCACGAGAAGCCGTACTTCGACTCCGACAGGATAGCAACACCGTAGCCATACTCGCTGAGATCGGCGTACTGCGGGAGGCCTGTCACTATTGACCGCAAGAGGTGATGTTCGATGCACGCACCTTGTGACCGCATACTTCGAACTTGGCCATATCCCAGGTTGTGTTCTTATGCGTCGGACGCTGCACGTGTCCGAACTGCGTCTCGTACGTCGCAAAGTCGTTCTTGATGTTGAGCGGCAGCTCGAACTTCAGGAACTCGTGGCGTTCATGCCAGTCTACGTCGGCATCGAAGCGGAAGAATGAACGCGAGTTCTTCTTCAGCGAAGCTGCGAACCAGTTAGTATCCGTCTGTGCCCATGGTTTTCGTGGCTAGTCACCTGGGATGGCATCCAAGGAGATCTATAGGCAAGGTGAGCAGGACGCAGGCTATCGATTGTGCTGGACCACATACCACGACGTTGATCGTGCTCTGACCGTACTTGACGGTCGACTTCAGAGACGCGCGGAGAGGACCTTCAGCAGCGATAGAGATGTTTTCGAAGCGGAGCTTCTGGAACTTCTCCAGGTGATGAATCTCGACATCTGCAAGACGTTCATTATCACCCATCGCGATGGGCACATAAGATGGACTCACCCCATGCATCCCAGTAGTTCGGCTTGTCGTCAAAGATGATGAGGCCTCCCGACTCGCCAGCGGGAATGAGCTCACGGCTGACGAACAAGATGAGCAGGCATCTCAAGATCATAGTCTGACCGAAACGTACTCGAGTGCAACATCATAGAGGCTCGTGATCCTGCCCTCGATGATCGTCAGCTGCACACTCGCATTCTTCAGCACGAAGTGGTCCGTGCCGACACGAGCGACTGCAAGACCGATCAGTCACGTCCCGTTCGCGATAGTACTGAGGACGTACCAGAAACAGGCTTGCAGTTGGCATACATCCCAGTACCATAGGCGAGCCCGCCGCCAGCAGAGCAGTCGAGGAGTGCGAAGCCGCTGGCGCCGTTCTTAGCCGTCTGGACGACTTGCGACTTCAAGCGTTGCGCTGCACCGGAGAGCGGGACCTCGACAATGTCGCGGCGAGGGAAGAAGGTAGTGTTGAAACCGACGATTGTGCCCGTCTTCTTCGATTTGAAGGCTGGGTCGTCCAGCGAGACCGAGGGCGGGAATATCGCCTTGAAGGCCTCCTCAAGGAGGGTCTCTCCGTCCTTGCGCACCTCCGCGTACAACTTCTCGGCGTCGTCGTAGACCATGCCACTAGACCGAGCCTCAGCGAGATTACTCAACTAGTTCAATAGGATACTCACATCGCCGATCCAGGAAGAACTATACAGTTCAGTTGTCAGACTATCTCGCGACCAACATGAGTCGTTCAAACGTACCATCATGGACTACGGAGATTTTGGTCAGTTGTCTGGGAATCTTCGCAGCGGTGAATCGACTCACATTGGTTGAGCAAGACCTTCTCCCAGCAGTCATTGATCTTCTCGTCAGGGTATACATAGTCGGTCTTGTGGTACTTGAACAGACTAGCAAACGTCGAGATGATCTACACGATGCTCCAGTGAGCTCTGGCGCCCCGCAGAGCACGGAGCTCGTGCAACATACCTCAACATCGCGAAGGAGGATCTCAGACTTGCGGTTGCCCTTCTTGATGGAGCCTGCGATTTTGATTAGCTAACATCGCGGCCGTGCCGGGAGAATACCCACCGTGCGAGGTGTATGTTCCACGGTGGAACTGGTCGTAGCTGCATTAGTTCTAGTTCCAGTTAAGATCGGGCCCAACACACCTCCAGATAGAGTTCGCCGCTCCTGCCGTCATAACGAGAACAATTCATCAAAGGGCAAGTGAGAACGAAGGGATAACACTGACCAGTTCGGCAGCTTCGCTCCAGCGTCCGAGTCCTTGGCCAGGACATCGAAGAACTCGTCCACCGAATGACCCATGTTGACGGGTGGAATATCCCTCGATTTGTTGGACGTCGCGCGGATGCGGCGCAGCTGGCATCCCACGGTTAGTTCGGACAGTATCCCAACGACGACGATGATGGCGCACGTTCTCGAGCATCTTCGCGAGCGGCCCACCTCCACCATCGCCGTTGCCGAAAACGAGCAGTGAAATGTCGGATGATTCCAGATTCTAAGCTGAAGTGAAAACTGTGTTCCAAGACGGAGCATAGCTAGACGGTACCTTGTGGTTGTTGACACCCTTGACGACGTCTCCGACCGTGGCCTGTGCAGTGTAGGTATCTGCGGCAGGCTGTAAGCGACGATCGCGGACATTACATCGCACATACGCACCGACTGGCGTCATGTGGCACAGGACTTGGGTTCCGTCGATCCCGACCCAGTTAAACGTAGAGTGCGGGAAGTTGTTGCTGCGAATCGATCTCAGATACACCGTCCGCCACGATCTTGCGTCCAGAGAACTCACATGTTGTTCCTAGGTGCCGATCAATCTCAATATCAGTTCCGTACACAAGGACCTATAGTCCTCAACCGATGATGTCGCACTTACCACGACAGCTTCTGCGTAAAGAAGTAATCCATGTCGGCAAGGCGGATCAGCTGCGGAAGCGCACCGGTCAGGCCGAACGAGTCGGGCAGCCACGCAGTTTTGCACCGAGCCCCGAACCGCGACTCGAAGTAGCGCTGTCCAAAGATGAACTGGCGGGCGAGCGCCTCTCCCGAGGGCATGTTCGAGTCGTTCTCGACCCAGGAGCCACCGACCGGATGGAAAGTGCCCGCCTTGATCTTCGCCTTAACGCGCTCGAAGAGGGGCGGATATTGCTAGGCAACATGAGTCAGCGATCCCTGTATTACAGGGCAAGCGTGTGTCTCGTACCTGCTCGAGCCACTTGTACTGCTGTGCCTGACTGCACGTGAAACGATGCTCAGGGTAGCGATCCATGAGGTCGACCTGGGTAGACCATGAGCGAGCAACCTTCTGCTGGGTGACTCGGTAGGGCCAGAGCCTGAAGGCGATTCAGCAGCTATATGCGAGCCGATACAGTGAACATACCAAGCAGTGTCAATGTGACAATGCCCAATACCCCACACCTGAGCCTTCTCCGCGCCTTCCTCGTACACTTTCTCACCCTTCTCAGCCCAGTGCTCGCCGAAGACTTCCTCAGCGAGTTTCCGAGCAGCGCTGAGACTATGAACGTCTCCCTTGTCGAAGACGTTCATGATAGCATTCGCGGTCGTGAGCGCCTTGTTCTGTAACGCCGTGTTACCTGGCACCGACTCGGAGATCTGTCGCAGGGCCTGGAAATCCCACAAGAGGTGCCACGCCTCCATGTTGGGGACGACGAGATCCGCAGATGCGAGACCAAAGTACCTGTTCATCTGTGGCGAGTTCAGTCCACAGTGCAGCAGAGCAAACTGGATGTAGAACGTACGTCCGGCGGTGCAATGGTGTCGCCGTTCCAAGGTACACCGAACATGCCGTTGCAGCTGGACTCGATGACGAACTCGTGCTTGCCAGTTTTGACTATACTATGCGGAATGACGTACTCGACGCGACGGTCGCCGCCACCTCCTCCGGTGATGCCTTGGAGGGGCGTGCCGTCGGTCGAGAAGATCATGGCTTCGCATCCGGGGTCAAACTCAACTACCTGAGAGTATGAGAACACGGGATCGGCAGAAACAACATCACGTACACTGTACGCGCTCATACTGCTCCCAGTATGAGGGGATGGTAACGGAGACCTTCCACCAGTGGTTGGTCTAGCGAGCTCGACGTCAGCGTTGGCTTGACATGCAGCCCTACACAATACACATACCCCTGAGAACCTCCAATGAGTCCCCCTCTACAATAGCGATAATACATGTTACTCACAAGAAGGACCAAACGACTCCCCCTTCGACGCCGGCCTGAACTTCTGCTTCATAGCCTCCTCAAAGGTCGGCTTCGACAGCCCCGGCGCACTCCACACCTCCAGCTTGACATGCTCCTTGTTGTCGATCCTATGCGTGAAGAGCACCGACGAGAGATTCACGTCGGCGAAGTGCCCGCCCTCGAACGTTCCCAGCCGGTTCTGGGTGAGATGCTTGATCCATTTCGCGCCCGGGCCATAGTTCTCCTTCGGGTATCCGGCAGCGCCGTGTCCGTGGTTGCAAGCCATGGCGAAAGACGTCGAGCTCGATGTGGTAGACGACGAGCAAGCGTCCGACGACGACGAGCGCGACGACGTGCGACGACGCCTGATCAAAACAGGCGCCGTGGGGTACGGCCCGATTGCGGCCCGGAGGATAAGTAAGGGATAAGTAAACAGCTCTTATTGATTGTCGCTTCTACCGTGCAACATGTATAGCAAGAGAGAGAAACAAAACATGACTGGGTTTACTGTACAAGATATGAACTATCATACGTGTGGCGATACATGCACGTAAGTCAGTCGTCTGCAGATAAGCACAGATATTGACCGAGGCGGCGTCGAGAGCGCAGCGTCCGGGTGGGTATCTAACAATACATGAGCAATAACTCACAGAAGTACCGACTCTCATAGATACGCTATATTGAAAACGCAGGGGAAGGGGTGACGGCATCTAGACTCAGACAGTCTCTATAGATGCTAGAGCCGCCGGGCGTGGTCGAGTGCCTCTAGTGCTGCGTGTGCCCGGATATGGAGGGCGTTCTGCCGAAACAATGTCAGCGCACTGAACGACTTGATACCGAGTGCGACCTACCTCCATGCTGAACTTGCCCTGGGATTACTATTGTCAGCTGTTGTGTTCCGGTTCGATACCAAGTGTGCACGTACCTTGCGCGAACCAGGCGCCACTTCTAGGGGTTTGCCTGAGTGCACAGAAGTGTGTGAGTATGAGATAGATACAGCGCCATCCCTGACTGAGCGGGTGAACTGTACTCACCCGAAAGCACCAGCTCGAAGTGCTTCCGAGCACCCTCCTTGTCGCCCTGGCATGCCAAAAGCCGCGCATACTCGAAGTCTGCCGGCAGAAACGTCAGCTACTCCGCAAGCACAACCCCAGAATAAACAGAACACTCACGGGAATAATACACCAGATAATGATCATACGCAACCCTCGGGCCGTCCCTGAAGACCGCCTCGAACGCCTCCGCCGCGCCCTTCTCCGCCTCAGCCCTCCCCTCCCTCACCGCCTTCTCCTCATCCGCGTCAACGACCGCATCCGCATCCGGGTACGCCACGAACCGCAAACAAATCCCGCGCAAAAAGTTCGCGAGCGCAAGATCGTCCCAGTACTCCTCCTCACCGGACTCGGTGCCGGTGGCGTACTTCGCGGGCTCCCCCGCGTGCTTCCGGATACTCGCCAGCTGCTCGTCCACGAGCGGCAGCATGCGCTGCGTGATCACGCCTCTCGGCGCATGCGCGATCCCCAGGAAGAAGTACGCAAACTCGAGCGCGGGCAGGGCGAGCCGCCCGCCCTGCTGTTTGAACTTGCGCGCCTTGCGGGCGACAAATTTCTGCACCACGTTCACGGCACGTTACAGCGCGTCAGCGGCAGTGGTAGGTTGCGCGGAGCGCGTGATGCAGCAGTGACGGCAACAGAACAAGGACGAGGGGTGGTGGCGGACGACGAGCATTCAGCAGAAGGTCAGATAATGTGGGAGCAATGGCAAAAACCATAACACCACGAACCTCAAGAGGGATGGACTTGCCCGCGATCCTCTGCCGCAGTCCTGGAATCTTCTCCATGAGCTCGGCAACCTCCTCTGCGTGCTTCTCGCCGCCTATTTCGAGCAGAGACACTGCGACGCCGTATGTATACGTCGCCTTCGACCACTGCAGCAGCGAGAAACCATTCAGTCAGTATCCCGAGCGCAATGGGTATGCCAACATCGCCAGGATCCCCGAGCAGCAAGGATGCCCTTATGTGGGCGGAGCAGCGAAGAACTCACCGACGCCTCGGCAGCAAGCGTGCGCCAGTGATCGAGCGACGCCGCGACATCCCAGAGCGCGAAGTTCGCGATGGCCATCTCCCAGAAAGAGATATGGTGTAAATTCCGGTACTGGTTCTGGGCCTGCAGCGCCTTCTGATAGTACACCAATGCAGTGGAGGGTTGACTTCGGCACAAGTGTAACCGGCCTTGGCCGAACAGAAAGAAGACACCTGTATTCGACGCGTCAGCACGCCGCCGCACCTCATGTCAACGCAGAAAGGCGAAGTAGAATGACAGGTGGTGCGAAAAGCGGAGATAGGAACGAGGGTATCTCGTACCCCTCCGGGGACACAAATGATATGGCGAATCTCGTACCGTTCGGATAGCGCTGAATGTGGTAGTCCAGGATCTTTTGGGCCATCTGGATGTCGACACCCTCAAACGTGAAGCTGGACAATACCAGATGGAAGATGAGCAACGTCATGTCGCAGATGGTCCGACGGATGCCCTCCTGCTCTACTCAGATCACATCAGCAACTATCCGTGCGCAGCATGCAAAGCATGGACGCACCCAGTCCGATGGCAGGCACATCAGAGTCCTTGCTCCATCCGCCCGCCCGCTGGAGATATGCGAGCCCAGCACGGCGATCCCCTCTGTATCCGAACAACTCCACGATGGTGAGAAGGCGCGACGGCATCAGAGACAAGATGAGGTTCGAGAGCCCGACGCCTAGGTAGACACCCGAACGGAAGTCTGCGTCGATAGACGGGTCCTCGGGGCCCTTCCCACTCGCCTGGGCCTCCGCATCCACGGCTTCGAGGTACTTGCCGAGCTGGCGGTAGATGTTGATCGTGGTGCGCATGTTCAGCCTGAAACGGGGTCGTAACTATATCGTACACCACCCGCAGAAGGGCACTCACGCTTCCTTGATGAATGCAAGCCAGTCCCCAGAGTAGACGATCCCCAGCAGAGCCTAGGGCAGTGCGTTAGCAAAAGAGAATACAAACAGGACCGATCGCGAACATCTATCAGTGGAACACGCGTGAAGAATGGTCTCTCGTGAGCCGACCAGGAGCGGGACATTGCCCCTCCCCGCCGCCGTTCTATGGGTTGCCCTCTTCGTCTGCATTCCGGAGCCGAATCGACTTGCAACTCCGGCGGAACTTCGCAGACCACAAAAGTGACCAGGGGTCAGATGAAACGGCTAGGACTGGCCCAGTAATTTGTGTCGCCCAGTAGTTTGTGGTCGTCGACAGAACCCTCCTACTCACTCTGACACTGCGGAGAAGCTACACAGACCGGTGATAGATGGTCCTCGGCAGTGCGAAGAAAAAGAATACAACACAGAACTGCATCCGGCACTCCCCGAACCTGTGACCCTATGACTCATCAAACTTTGCAATTATCCCCTTGCTATGCATGGCGGCGCGTGTGGCTAATTTTCACGACGGGGCTATGTAGCCTCTCCGCGTCGGTAGCCAGCGCGAGACCTGCATAATGCACGCGGGGACGCAAGGGGAACGTTATATGACCATCTGGGACAGTGGTGTGCGATTCTAGCCGCTAGGAGACGTGCGGCCGTGCACACACAACAGTGCTGTCACGATCTACTGTCATTCATCTCAGGGAACGCGTGTCATTCTTCATGTAGAGCACCTTCTAGGCGCAAAAGAACATCATGTTGTGTCTTATAGGTCCGCAGATGTGATATGCCCGTACCATGCCAGGCACGACGAGCACTGATGTTCCACGGGACGCATCGCTGCTGAACAAGATGATGCAGGAGTGCGAATACGCAGCTCGAGATGGCAAGGCGCGAGATACCACCACTTGGTACTACTTCCTTGGAAACACATCGAACAGAGAACCTACTACTCACCTTCTCGAACAGACTCTCCGCATACACGAGCTCGGCGTGACGCTCCAAGGTCGACATACTCCTGATGAAGCCGACACCGGAGGTATTCAGAGAGCCAACCAGGAGCCCGGCCAGACGAGTGGGCAGGGACGCAGCGCGTTTCCGGTGGCGAGCCGCAACCTCATTCCCGTGCCTCACTTGTTCGATCGCATCTTTCAGGTCCTGTGGCGGAGAGCTCGACCGGGATGGCGGGGATGCACGCACATGACGACGCACCTCGTCTTCAAAGGACATGAGACCCTTGACGCACTGGATAAGGCCGAAGCCTGTGGCCATATACAGTCGCTCCCTGAACGTCGTGCAGCGACAACAGGGGAGGAGCAGGATGCGACTCACATCTTGGGGTCAAACTTCCTGCAATAGTCTTCGGATTCGTGCATGTGTGACCGTATGAAGACGTGCAGAGCGTATCTCACGCCCGCGATGTCGTCGGCGAGGGCCTTCTCCGGGACATATGGACCTGTCGGGAAAGGGGGCGGTGGTGTCACCCAGAGCTGGGGCTTAGACTCTGTCGAGACGTCACTGGCCATGATTCGTACGAGTATGCTGTCGACGAGGTCGAGTAGAGCAATGGAGAATGCAGTGTCGGAATTGATTATATGTGCTTTTCGCCGGGTAGTGGAAGGGCCAAGGCTATGCAGAGTAGCTCATCTACGACGTAGAAGACAGTAAAAACAAAGAGCTAGCACGGGTGTGCGTCGTCGCGGACAACGAGCGGCAGGCCAAAGATGATGAGGAGAGCCAGAGAGACGACGAGGAGAGAAGACAAGTCGACGAGGACGCCCTATCCGGGGTAGCACCGGAGCGCTCGCGGTTTGCCGCGCGGCAGGCACCGGCTTGCCGAGGACGCGGTCATGTGATGGTCGCGTCGCAGGAGCACTGCCACCGCGATCCATGTTGCTCTCCTCCCATGACCTTTAACCTTCCTGTGGCTAACCGCTACCCCAATTCCGATACGAGGAGTACTGCAGCGCTGTTTAAGCTATTACGACTTTGCGTCAGGAGGTGGACTTCACGGAAGATTATCGATATCCACTCCGAGCGATAGCGTTGAACTTCAATGATCACGTTCCAGCAGCCGAGGTCAGTACCTCACGTTTCATCCTGTGACGACACTGAGAGTCTCATCGTGAAGAAGCATGGAAGCTCACAAATGTGCCAAAATGTGCCCATTAATATTTCTTGAATCTGCCTTTTTGGACCTTGGCAAGCTCTGAGAGACAAACCCGCACACAGCCGGCCGAGGTCGCTTGGAAGCACTACGACGTCGACACTGTGGTTAGCGAGCCATGGAACCTCAAAAACGACATGACGAGACCATACGCAGCTCGCGCCGCGGGAGAAGCCTCCTCTGTTTCAGCTTGTGCATGGGCGGGTGGCCGAAATCGACCCAGAGCTGTCGAGGCCATGCGGCTACCTGTCACCTTGACAGAACTCTTCGTCCATTCACGGCAAGTCACGTCACATCCCCATCCTCTCGCAACCGGAACAAGCACGAACCCACCATTTCTCCGAGTGCAGCACGGATCGCCCACTCGTCGACATGGCTGCTGGTACCCGCATGGAACAACCTCGGAACCTTAGCAGTGTGTCAGGGTCGAGCGCGACTGTACGAGCGATGCACCGTTAACGGCGGAAACTCAAGCGCAAGATACTACCGCCCTTCCGTCGCGCCACTGTCAACCTGTTGTACTCTCCAGGTCCCACGAGGGTTGCAGCCGCTATACGTCCGCGGCGCGGAAGTTCCCGTCGGCATACCGACATTCCTCCGGCACCTACATAGCTAGCACATGCCGCTTGCAGTCTTGCAGGGTCCACTCACGCTGCACAGGAAACAGGTATCATCTACGCCCCGGCGCGGAAGAATCGCAAACCCCGATCCACAATTGACGGCCTACCCATCCACACCGCTACGCTCGGAGTGCCCAAGAATTCACTGGACCTAAGTATGTACATAGCGGAAGACGCACGCAAGACGCCCCTCCCTCCTCAGTGCTCCGATCAATTCGATGTCTAGTATTCCTGATTCGGTGATAGCCATCTGATTGCATGCACCCTGCCACCAGTTAGTCCCTGCGAGTCTCCAGATCCACCCTCCGCCGCATCGCGCTCACAGCACGCCTCTCGTCATCCACACAAGCCCCGCGGTGATCGACAAATCCACACAACCCTCTCCACCACTGACAGAGCCCCAGACGCGCTCGCGCATTAGTACGGCAACGCTCGTGCGATATTGACCGCCAAGGCGTTTCGCCTAGCTATACTTAGCCATCCCGAGTCCCCGGGTCCTTGTCCTCATTGCTCAAGCTGCCCGTGTGCTCCCAACGTTCGTTCGTGCACGCACAGCGCCGGGGAAGTGTTGCATGTCGCTTCCTGACACTCTTCGCCTGCGCGCCCGTCGGCTCCGAGGCCGCCTCGCTCGTCCAATGGCTCCCTCGCGAACTCCTCCAAGCCGCGCTTCCCTGCCTCAGGCGCAAATGCTGCACCCATGTGCACGGCGCGTACGATCGGAACTCACCTGCGAATCCACACAACACGTACGAGGGGACACCAGGTGGGGTCCCGATCAAGTACCCCGTACTGCAAACAGCGAACCCGAAGGCCCGCCACGACACGCATACGCCGTCGACGTCCAAGAAGCAGAAGTCCCCGACACGCTCGGCCCTCGCCCTCGCAAACCCCGTATCCCCGGGGTCGGCACAACCACACTCCCGCGACAGCCCACGGCGCACGCCCGCCATCAAATCTATACAACGCGGGACGCGATCGCGATCTGCACCCCCAGGAACATCGTGCAGAGGAGGACGAGAAGAGCGGAGGGTTTGTGTGTCCGCGTCGAAGTTCGGGAAATAGACTCGCCCCCGGCTTTTGGTGGCGTGCGCGCCTCTGCGAAGCTGTCGCCGGCGTCTTGCCCGCCCGATCCCGCCTGAGCGCGTTCTGACGCTCTCTGTGCGGGCAGTGGGACGTGTGTGGGGGACAGGAAGTCATGGTTTTGCAGAATATGCCGTGAGGTGGCGACAGAGATGATCTCTCGTTTTTGGGCACCAACGCGCTAGTGGAATCCTGAATGTGTGGAGGGGTGCAGTGTATACTTTGTACTATCTTGGTCTGTGAGCGTCCGACGACCCTGATGCGGCATAACCTTGGTGCTATGGCCGATATCCCCCCATTGTGCGCTGGAGGACCTCGGACGCTCAGGATTCACGCACACGGATGAGGAGTGGTATCAATGCCGTGCATTTCTCGGACGATGCGAGACAAAGCTAGTGTACATGATGCGATGCAAGGGACCGGAGAGCGATGAGACGATGAGGGGAGGGGAAAATGCCAGGACACAGTCTAGGAGCTATGTTATACAGAGATGGAGAGGATAACTTAGGGTAACGTGGAGGTGATGCGAGAGAGAGAGCACTGAGGTGAAAGAGACGAGCTATGCGAGGAGAACGATGAGAGGGTGGAAGACGATGCAAGAAAAGGCATGGTGCAAAAAGAAGAGGAATGAGGAGGAATGGGAAGCATAGAACATACGCATGAGGAAGTGAATGGGAGCAAAGCAGAGAATGAAGCAGAGATCAACGGTGACAGTGTCCGAGACAGCGAACAAAGAACAGAACAAGACAGCACAGACCAAGACATCTCCTCAGATCGTCGGTGGCCAGCTCCTCGAGTGCGGCGGCGAATACTGCGGCTGCGACTGCAAGCCATAGCCATACGCGAACTGGGCGACCTGCGACTGCTGCGCGGCCATCACGGACGCCCAGTCCTGGCTCGGCACCCAGTCCGTCGGGCTCAGAGGCAGGCTCTGGAACCCAGACGGGGTGCTGTACGACGGCGAGCTGCTCCTGTCGCTCGCGTACGCGCCGTCCGAGCATGTGCTCATGTACCCTGGCGCCTCGTCCGTCTCGTAGTCGATGTTCTGTTCACGGGAGAAAACGTAACGGCGTCAGAAGCTGCGAAGGAGGAAGGAGGGAAGGGGCGCACGCACTTCGAGATCGTCGTTCAGTGCGAAGGGCGACAGCGCGCCCGCGGGCGAGGTCGTGAAGTGGTAGTGGATGGCCATGACCTCGACGGGCTTCTGGCCGAGGTCCGCGCCCTCTTTCGTGATCTCCTGAATGACGGTGTACGACGAGAGGTCTGATATCACGGCACAGGCAGACAGGCAACAGGAGAAAGAGGCGGGAGTCAGGGAAGCACGCGACGTGGTATGGAAGAAGTGACATACCTGCGCAGCTGCAGAGCGTGTCCCAGTACCCGGGGGCGAGCTTCGTGTAATGGAGGTACGATGCGCCGTCCGCGGCGTCGCGCACACCCATTACGGCTGGCTGGTCCACGTGCAGCACCGTGTTCCCGCAGATGACGCTGAAGCTGGAGAAGAGCGGGAGGGGGGAGATGGACTTGAACGTGACGGTGGGGTCGATCGTGCGGAGGGACCGCGGCTCAATCCACTGGTACGCCGAGTGCCCGAGCACGCTCACCTCGCTCGGGCGCGAGGGCGAGGGCTGGCCGTAGGTCCCGTTGGACAGAGGCCACGGCTGGTTCGATGGGGGTACGCTGATCCAGACGTGATTGACGGCGGCACCCATCATACCGCTGCCGCTCGCCGAGCCGTCGGACATGTTCATATCGTTCGTCGGTCTCGAGGGGTGCATCATGTCGTAGTGACGATCAGATATGGCCTTCATGACTGCAAGTATGGTCGACGAGGTCAACGATCGGCGAAACGGCAGAATATCCAGGCAGGGACGCAGCTGAGAAGAAGAGACTCACTGTGCTTCCCTGCGCTGGTGTCGCGGAGCTGCTGGATGCGGCTCCCGACCTGCTTCGCAGTCCGTATCTCGCCCGTTTTCTTGAGGATGTACTCCGAGATGAACTTGTTGCGGTTCGGGAATCGAGTGAGTCCCCGAGGGGACTTGGACTCGGCAGGAGAGTACTTCTCGAGGCCTGCCCGACGCGCCGGTCAACTACCCGTGCAATCGTCATCGTCGGGAGTGATTGTGGACGTACCTTCCATGAGAGCAGCTTCGAGATGCGGCGGCCACACGACTTCGTTCTTGTCCTTGGACATGCGATAACATTTGCGACCGGAGAGGATGGTCTGGAATGCGCCCGACGGCGATGGAGAGGACGGCATCTCGGGTATGTACAGACAGCGGAGAGAACTGGACGGGGACGAGTCGCACCGAGGGAGGCACGAATGCGGAAGGGAGAATGTGGGAGGTGTGTGGCGAACCACGGAGGGCACATACGGCATATGAACCAAATTGCGAGCGCCAAGTTGACGGAAGGTTGAACCGCAAGAGGAAGCGATAATGCACACCGACTAGCACGCCTCACAGATTCGTCGGAGATGGCCTCGTCCGCCCACGGTCGCGCTAACTGGGCGGAGCCACACGTTCGGGTGGCGAGAGCCAACATGCATCGCATGACAATCATCTCATTGAACGCGAAGCTGGGGATAGCACGAGAAGGAGAACTCCTGCCAGGTTCTGTGATCCGGTGCGGTGCGGCAACGTACGGGGGAGAAGACGCGCATCGTGCATCTTGCACAACGCCGGAGCTGCTGTGATCCCATTCGGACAGAGTGAGAGCAATGGAACCGGCTACTGTGTCCTCGCCGCCATGCGAGTGACGCACTATTCGGCCCAGGGATCCAAACGAAGCGTGCTTACGATATGCATCCGCGACCCTGGGCTGTTCGACGGCCGGGCGCCATGCGAGCAGGAGCGCTGCCGGTGGCGGACGAATCTGAAGATGAGCTTGAGCTTCGTCAATCGCCCATCGCGCGAACCTTGTCGTTTCCGTGGATCCTGTCGGCGGTTGAGCGACGTATCTGGTGTCGCATGCAGCATCACGATGGTCATGTGTCTGCAAACAAGGCAAGGCGTTCAGCTCAATTCTTGACGAGGAAGAATATCAACGTGTGAAAAAACGGACATCTCGTTTCGACCACATTGACAATGTGAAGAGTGCCGACGCAATCCTGACCCCGAGAAGGTTCACTATCGGACCAGGGCCGTGTCGAAGCTCGGTGGATGTTGTCATCCGCTCCCGCCTCAAACGCACGCATGCCAGTAAGTTAGTCGCGAGTCTGCGTTAATGCGCACTGCACACGCGGCTCGGCATGCCAGTCGCCACGACCCGGTGGCGCTCAGCTGTAGACTTGCGCGCGGTAGGCCACCATAGGAAGCGAAGTTTTCGGGAGCGGTCCGAGGCGCTGCAGCGCGCTGCGCCCCCGGCGATTTTGAGCAGCGGGAGGCGTGAGCCATTTTCAAACCCAGATATGGCCAATCCTGATTGGCGCCCCCCGACATAATTGAATTTCAAGCGGCGACCGCCGTGCGTGCTGTGCTGGCAGTGCGATGTCTACTTGCGATGACCCACTCTACGCGATTCGCGGACAAACCATCCTGCAATCTACGGTCGCTCGGAGCGCCCTCCACACGTTCGCCATGCTCCCCATGCCACATGCATTGTCCGATGCGGGGCATATGAACAAGCTGCTCAATTTTCACGGCGGTGCGCTGTAATTGCGGGGCAGGGGGGACAAGCCAAAGGCGGGGCAGCGTGAACTTGAGCTCGGAGGTACGAACAGACGTCGACGTCCTAGAGATGACGAAGAAGTGGTCCGGGAACTTGGACTGGCGCAGCTGTCCGATGTCTATCAAGCTGGAATTGATGCACACGACCCAGCGGTGTGTCCTCGAAATGACGAGTATAACCGCATTCGAGCCGGCCCCCTGGCATCACTGATTTCCTTTCTGTTCACAAAGTCAGGTACTGCGCACAAACCTCTTCTACCAGACTCTCGTTGCTCCGATCCTAGCCGGAGTGTACAGCGCACCTTCTGCTGTCGCCGCTATGCGTCTCGAACTCGTCCTTCGAACATGCAGCTGGACAGTCCGACGGGCGAAGCACAGACCACACCCCGGTGTTGCAAGAACTGCGGCCCTAAGTGGACCAGCCACCGTGTCTTCGACGATCGTACTCACGGCATGGCCGGACAATATACGCTTGCCGAACTAGTAAGCACAGAACGTCTCCGGGCCGCATGAGTTGACAACGGTCCGTCTCAAACAGGAAAAATGCGTAGTGCGCCCTTCAGCGCCCCGGGTCCGAGTCCGCTCGATCCTGACATGTCCCACATGCTAGACACCACGTCCGCTCGCTCGCTCGTGCTCGTGTGCACGGGGAGGAATCATGTCGACATAGCTTTTGGCTAGTCTCCCGCAAGCCGTCTGTCTACCAACGCGTCCATCGGTCTGTCGAGTGGAATAATACAGATCGGACGTCCCAGCATGTCGTCTCGGTCACTCACGGAGAGTCCGGCGTATTCACGCAGCGGCGGAGCTAGTCAGTACAGAAGGTTCACGACCATGATATATGAGCTCTCGAAGCATGTGGTATACCGGTCTTGTTCACAGGCTCGTTCACAGGACCCGACGCACCGTCAGACGTTCCGCCAACATCCGCGGGGGACGACTGCGCTCGGAGTGTCGCAGAAGCACTTGACTTCTTCGAGACACTCTCCGCGAGCCCGCGGGACCGCTCCCGCTGAAGTTGCCCCGCTCCCAACTTCGCGAACCGTGAGTTTGAACCACAATCTTCCCTGTGTGTGTCCTTGCTCTCACCCCGACGGTTCTGCGATCGATCCAAACACTTCAGACGGTTCATGTTTCTGCAACCGAACCTGATCGCCCTGCCTCCGGGGACCCAGACGAACGGCATCCACCGCTATCGCAAGTCACACCTCACACCTCGCATCTGCGCATCTCCCCCTGCGGTCGGACAGCTGCGGCAGATGGGGGGATGGCGAGTAGAGTCAACTGCGGGGAAGACGAAGGGCGAGATCGCAGCGGCACAGCTGGGCTGCGATGTGCATCCGAGCCAGCGATCGTTCCCTGGTCCCGGAGGCTGCTGCGTGACAGCAGTCTGAGGAAGCCACGAAGTCCAACTTGGAGCACGGCCGCGCACATACGAGTAGTACAGCGACGAATGGAGGCCGGAGGGACCGCTGCGACGGCTCACGTCCGTCCGTCTGGCGCAGCACTTGACATCATGACATACCGCAGATATGCCAATGTGTGGCTCAGGCTCGACACGGCATCATGACAGGAAGCGTCGAACGTTTCAGCGGAGCAGCACCTCTTGGCACGAGGCTAAGGCTGAGGTTGAACGTTGATAGTTGAACTTCGACATTGAACACCGAGTGTGACGTGAGGTCCTTCGAGGAAGACATGCGCGGTGGCAGGACGTCAGTATGAGGGTTTGAGGTCGGGAACCACCCGTAATGCCGAGTCGCCGCCTCGACGGAATTACGTGCGGGAAATTTTTCGTCGGCTGTGCATGCTGTATACAGCCTTCCGGGGTCGACGCAGACACAGGCTCCGAACTCTTACTAGCATGGCAGTCGATGGTCTGTAAGCTCAAATCACGAACGAGCTCGGGGTATGACGGCGTGCAACATTACGGGGGCGGATGCACCGTGGCAATAGATGAGGAAGACGCGATATGTCAATGACGTGCGGTGCGAACAAGTAATGTATAGCGAGCGGCAGGATACGGAACAGCGGACAGAGACCCAAAGTACTGTTCACAATCTAAAAAGGTGCAATGCAATGCAATAGTTCTTCTAGGCAAATGATGCAAGTATGTCCATGCGAGCGTCGTGGCGTGGGGGCGGGGGGGGGGGATGCGCAGCAGCAAGAAAACTCTCTAAGTATCTACGGGACCAAGATGTGAAAATCGTCCGAGCGTCCGTCTGTGTGATGCTCCTCTATGTGCGTGTCGAATCCAACCAAGCTATTATGTCCATCGATAGTGAAGGGAAAGAACGGTAACGGTGCGCTGCCCCCGCCGGTAGAGCACAAGCGGGGGTCAGGTATGGTGGCAGCAATGCACCGCAGGCGACTGCTGTATCACTCACTCACTCACTCACTCAGGAGGGGAGCGCGAGGTTTACGAGACGAAGCGAAGCCACCTGCAGGCCGCTGGCCCCACGACCACATGCGTGCGGGCTCACCAGTCGGGGGCGAGGCTCAGGACATGGGGCCCTTAGACATGATTCGCCGCCTCCTTGTTGTACGAGTACCCCGCGCCGCCCTGGAAGGACGAGCGCGCGGAGGAGGTGGGCGAGAAGAAGATCTTGCGGTCGACCGAGTCCTGGATGACCTCCTCGGGCTTCGCGAGGAAGATCTTGCCCTTGAAGAACGCGACGACCGTGAGGACGAAGAGGACGACCCACACCGTGCACATGATGATAGTCATGATGAGATGCCAGGTGAAGAACCCCTCCAGCTCAAAGGTGTCTCCGAGCACGCGGATCGTCGAGATCCAGCCAACTGCGAGCGCGCGGTGTCAGTACGCATCCCATCTGGACAGGCGCGTCGGCGACGTACCGTTCGGGAAGGTCAGGGCCCAGCCTGGGAGAAGACGAGCGCAGTCAGTATGGCTGGAAGCGCCCCGAGGATCGCGGGGCAGGACTCACATCCGAGAATCTCCTTGAGGTGCTTGTGGACCTTGAACCAGTAAGGAAAGAGGCCAAAGAAGAACAGGAACAGCGCAAGACCGAAGAGCATGAGGCCTGACATAACGGACGTCGCAAACCAGATCTCTCCGGCAGCGGGGCTGACCAGACCATGCGCCGGTAGACTGCAGTGCGCGTCAACGAGCAGGACAAAGGCCGGTACCGGAAATCAGTAAGTGCCCAAAAAGCGTACATGACGAGAGGACGTACATCTCCCGTGCCTTTGCTCCCAATTTGATGAGGGCGAGCGCAGTGAATCCGGGGGGACCGACAGCGACGAATGCCCCGTTGGCTTGGTGGCCATCCATGAATCCCGTCTGTTTCGGAGATGTCACTAAAGCTGACGGGCGCTCGCAATGTTCCCACTCACGGTCATGATGCTAAACAGGCGCAGAAACGTCAGCACGAGCCGCGAAGCGCTGCGAGACCGGCGAGGTACGTACCGGATGATGTATATGCAGATGTAGAAGAAGGTCATGAAGAAGCCAAGACCTAAACACACGATACCGCTTAGCTATGCGCTCCGGCGAGGGCGAGGGTAGTGAACGAACCTTGGAAGACGTAGGATGTGAGCAGGACGCCGATGGCGCGCTGCTCTGTCGAGGGGATGACGTCCAGCACATTGAAGCCAACTACACCGACAAGCATCTGGTTCGTCCAAAGTTAGCACGGCCTCCGATGCGCATCGGAATGAGAGACACTCACCATCGGGAAGACCTAATCGCCGCACAGCGAACAGGAACAAGAAGTCTATCAGTGCCGATTTGGGGCCCGGACGGTGCTGAACGTACGAGGAAGGCCCACGCCGGAGTGAACGTTTTGAGATCATGGGGAGAGTTGAACCACACCATGAGCATGGGGAAGCAGACGAGGCACGCAAAGACCACATAGACCCTAGCAGATGGTAAGTTCGTACCTGTGCCTATCCCCAATGACGAACGTGCACGTACCAGAACAGGGCGTATATGAACCCCGGGTGTACGTGTCCGGTTGGAACAGCGTACTTTATGGTACCGATCAAGATGGTAGCGAACGACAGCACGACAAGAGGGACGAAGATACCCTTGACAGGGTCTTTGATGAGACGAAGGGCTTGCTTGGGGTACACTGGAGTGCAAAGCATGAGTCACACGACTACAGCACGCGGACGGACAGGGGCAGAACGTACGGATGAGTTGCAGCAGAAGGGTCGTGGTGTTCAAGACGAAGAGGGCGATGTTCAGGAAGTAGAAGAACGTCTCGACATTCGTCAATACTTGCGAGTGCTGCTTGAGCCCGGACATCGTCACGTAGACTGCTCCTGTACCCATGCCGATTGGGAACTGTGGACGATCGGGGGCGCTTAGGATGACCAACGCCACCAGAACGAGCAGAAAGAACGACGTACCGCCTGCCAGCTCCAACCATGAATACGACGCGCGAGCGGGCTGACTTTGATGGAAGGCTCAGGTTCAGGCGACGCTGTTGGGCGAGGTTGTCCCGCCCGCTCGGGGAGCGCGAGGTTGTGAGTCTGGTGGTTGTTGTAGTACTCCATGTCGATGTCTAGTACGAAGATCGACTTCGAGTTTTGTTGAAGGTCTAGGTTGTTCTAACGGAACGAAAAGAAAAACCCAAGACCAGGGGCAATAAATGCGGCTAGAGGGGAAAGGGGGGGGTGAGAGGGAGAATTGAAGGGTGGCGAGATATAAGCGCACCAAGCGAGAAGCCACTTATACGCAAAGGCAATGCGATAGACGGAGCGGGAGTAACGCTGCAGACCACGCCGCGAAAAGCCCAGAAGAACAGAAGAAAGAACCGAATCGCACCAGGCAGGGGACCGAAGACGCACAGCGCTCGACAGGTGGACAAGGCCCGTGCCCTCGGCCATATATAATTACACAGGACGAGACCAAGCTTAGTGTCGGCTAGGCCTTTGTCGACTTCGCGGGCCCAAACGAGTCGAAAGGCGACGCGTTGGTGCGGGCGGTGCGACTCGCCAAGCCCTGGCCCGGCCAATGGGGGCCTCGAGCCAAGGATGGATTCGGGGCTGTCTCGACGAGATGTCGTGCGCAAAGTGCTGATATGGGTGGAGTCGTCGTGCTGCGCCTCGTCTTCACGCATCCGTCGCGTCTTCTTCCCAGGCGGAGATCACCTGTGGTCATCGTCCTGGAGTTTCATGACGAGCTGTGCGGCTATAGCTACTGCATGCGCTGCAGCACTAATCCCAGCTGCGCAATCCCATCGCGCTCCGTCGCTGCGTGCTGGCAGAGACCATCAATTAATTCTGAAGGCAGCTGAAGGTGAAACGAGGCCATGGTTGTGGACGGCGTCGACGTGGCGGGAGATAAGCAGCAAGATCTCCGCTGGATCTCGTGGCCCGGCGGTAGTCTGGCGCTTCTCTTCCCATACCCGACCAGTTCTTGACCTCGATCAACCCGTCCCGTCCCGTCACCAAACCCAAGCCCTTCTCGCTGCGGACAAGGTGACCGGCCTTCGCGCGTGGAATGCCTTCGTCGCTCGTAACCCCCACGAAGCTGCTGCAAGGCAGAAGAAGATAATGCGGTCGCCAGTGCCCAGAGAGCACGAACGTCAGACGCATCTGACGCAACACCCGACGTCCGGGTCGACGAACACCCCTCGCATACCGTGATGGCCAATCGCAACGCGTCTCACCTCCAAGTCAAACATACCTCGCCTGTGCATCCCGAGATGAACGATTGTTGCTTCCGTCGCCCTCGACGCGCGCCACTAGAACACCGTCCTCGCGCCTTGGCATCGCTGCCGTTGTTCTTGGCTGCATCGCGCGGCTGCGCATGCTCACTGTGTCCACCGCCGTCAGGATCCAGATCACCGCACGACGAACGTGGGTCGTGCTGCTAGACGGGATTAAAAATGTTCAGCGATATTAAGACATTCGTAGGGTACACAGCTGTAACATATGAGATGCAACACTACTTATCGTCTTCCGCATGTACCAAGCAAGACCTGCAGTTGACCAATAGACACCGAGGCCGAATGGTACGGACGGACGATAACGCCTGCAGATCTCACATCAGGACGCAGTCGCAGTTGCGCACGACCAAGACATAATGACGCACCCGCCTATCGTCCAGCTCGCTTGCGCGCAGACCGTCGGGGCAGCGGCGCCGGTGCCCTAGCCATCCCCGGAATGGGCATGGGCATGGGCGGTATGTTCGGAGGCGGCTGGAAGACCGGACCCTGCGGTGGCATAGGTGCAGGATACGCCGGGCCAGCCTGCACCGGCGGCGGGTTGATATGCACCTGGACGTTGAACACAGGCGCGGCGTGATGGTGCTGGTGCTGGTGCTCGATCACTTGCGCGGGTTGTCGGCGTGGCCTGTGAGCATGAGGTGCTGGGAGGGCACCGGCGAGGTTCAGATGAACACCAGCCATTCCGAAGGGGTCATGACGAGCCGGCTGAGCAGGTCCTCTGCCGCGACGAGCAGCAAACCCAGGCAATCGGGGAGGAGGTATGGGAATATGGACTTGCGGGACAGGTAATGCACCCCGTCCGTGTGGGTGCGCCGGATGCGATGGCCCGGCGGGCGGCGGGGGCGGGAGATCGACGGCGATGTCTTTCTCGTCGAACTCCGGATGCGTGCGCTTGTACTCCTCGAGCGCTCTCTTGGCGGCAGCGGTGACCTGGGCGTGCGTCAGCATCGGTGATCCAATACACAGCGATAGCGGGTTGTCTTCATACCTCGTCGCTATGACGTCCTTCTACCGAAGCGTCCCATAGAGTACACTTCTTGGGATCGGCCCTCCCTGTGTACGGGGGAGGCTGCTACGAGTGTCAGCGGGCTTGGCAGACGAGACGAGGGAACAACGCGTAACCACTCACCTGTGCGAAGTGGTCGTAGCCAACGATCACCTTGCGGCAGATGTAGCACGATAAGGTTCGGCAGTTTGGACATGTCATCTTGTTACACTGAATATACGAACGCGGAAATCATGAGTTTTCCTAGACGAGGCCAGACATACATGTGTGTCCACGCACCCCCATTTCCTTGATGAATGCTGCACGCGAACATCGGAGCACCACCGCACAAAGAAATGACGGCGTTCATACCTCACAAATTTCCGTCGAAAAAGCATGCGAACGCACCTTTGTTGCACTTGGGGCAGTTGCGCATCAGAGCGGCAGCTGCGAAGCGCAGTCAGTTGTCAGACACAAGAACAGAACCACCTATCGGCGGAAAACGCACTCATAGCTTCTTCGATCGCATGTCGCACACCGAGCTTCTTGTCGTCGTCGACTTCTGCTCGTCCGATAGAGGTCGGCGGATCGGGACGCGTCAGCGATAGCATCTTACCACCAACATGAACGCAAGGAGAACGCACCTTGACAACCCTTCGGCAAATGATCCTGATGTCCATCGGAGCGAGCAGAGGTTGATTGTTAGCAACTCGGCCTTCCATAGAGAGATTGAGCCCGGCAGCGTCGGATAGACGTCGCACAGGGAAGGTCGCGCGTGAAACGTGCCAGTCGTGGAGCATCACACGGTCCCAGCCAGACCGAAACAACGCGCAACAAGCAACAGCAACGAACAGCGAGCAGCAAGAGACAGAGTTTGACAGCGGACACTCACCAGCTTCTTGCACTGTCGGCACGTCACCGCGCCGCAGGCCTCGTTCTCGCAGCGAAACAGGCGCTCGTTCTCGTTCTCGATGACGACCTTGTACTCGCAGAACGGGCACTCCTCTAGACCCTCCAGCCCCGCGGCCTCGATCTCCTTCCGTTGCTTGACGCGCTCGTACAGCTCGAGCAGTTTAGGGCTGAGGAACCGCCGCAGCTCCGAGTCGGGAAATGGCAGCTTGCACCCAGACTGATCCATGCACACGATCTGCGCGTCATGTTCGCCGAGCTTCGTCTCGGCGTACGACATCATGCACGTCGTGCAGAACAGGTGTGCCTCCGGGCACTGCACCATTTTGTCCTGAACGCCGGTGTGAGAGAGACCTAGATGCGATAGGGTATGGGGCACGCACGAAAGGATACTCCGAGAAGCAGCACCCGCACTCGATCCCGCCTTCTTCCTCCAACCTCAGCTCCTCTTCGACCTCCGCAGCGCGCCTCGCCTCTTCCTCATCCAGCTTCTCCCTGATCCATTGCATCTCCTTCTCCAGCTCGGCCTCGTGCTTCTGCACGCGCTTACCCTTACCCTTATGTCGAGGGCGGGCCATCGCCCTGTACGGCGGAGCATTGCTCCGTTGCTGCTCGAGCAGCGCAAGATACGTCGGCGCATAGAGGAGGTTGTGCTCCTGGAACGTCTGCCGGATGTGCGCAGTGGGTATGTCCGAGAACTCGGCTTCGAGTTGCTCCTGGGTCCGACGTCAACGACAGCGGTGGGTGACAAAGGCGACCACTCACCAGCGCGAGAGGAGTATACCACATCCCGCGGTCGAATACGCGGTCTTTGTTACCGTAGTCGATCTTCGGCCTGACCACACGCTCCTCCTGCGGTTCCTCCCGCTTCCGCTTACCCTTCGCGTCCGCCTTCGGGTAGTCTGGGTTCTCGAAAAGCACATGGAGGACAGTCTCGACGACCTTGTCCTTCGCGGTCGGGTAGTGTTGTTCGATGAGCGAGAAGACGTGTGCCGCCAGGACATCAGGGATGATCTCGAGCACCTGAGCGACGTAGGCATCGAAGGGAATATCCTCGTCCGCTACCATCTCCGGCTCGACAACGACTGGGGCTGGCTCCGGGTCAGGTTCTGCTAGTGGTACAGCAGCAACATGAGGTGCAGGCGCATGTGCAACAGGCTCAGGTGCGGCAGCGGGAGCGGGAGCGGGCGCACGCAGGTGCGCCATCAGGTTGAGGTTGAATGGATCGTCGAGGTCAGGCAGGAACAACGGCAACGGGGGAGTGGGAGCCCGAGGGGCCGCACGCGGGGGATCGGCATTACGCGCACCAGATGGTCCAGCAACTGGTTCAGCCCTCTTCTTCTCTTTACGCCGCTGCGACGCTGCGGATGTGTTGCTCCGGCGCGATCCTTGACGCGTTGAGGGTCCAGGTAGGATCTCAGAGTCAGAGTCCGTCAACTCGATGACATCTCCCGTCGGGGGTGCGCGTTTCGATCGACTGCGTAACTTGGAGCGTCGTGCGTTGTTGCGGGTCGGAGAGTTTTCGCGTGAACTCACATCAATCACCATACGACTCATGTCTGCAATGAGGGTCGGTCAGCATTGGGGAACATTGTTGGTGTGCGAATGAAGCAGCGAGAAGTCAGATGCCCGGGGAGGGATACGGACCACGTACACGACCGTACCCCACATGTATATGTATACTCAAGCTCGAGCACACTCGGGGCTCAGGGGAAGCAGGTACCACCGAACTGGTACCAGCTGTGCTGCCGGAGCTCTATGCCGAGCGGGAGGCTGATGTCGGCACGACGATGGAGCGCCCTCGTTCACTGCTACTTTGTTGAAGGCAACCATGTCCAGGACAAGGGCTCTGTGCTGTTGAACTCTTGGCTCAAGCACACGGCGTACCTCGGGCCACACGCACTGATGCTCTCACTGATGAACAGGCGTCTCATCAGCTCGCGAGTTGAGCACCGGCAAGAGTACGGTCGAGAGCAGAGAAAGATGTGCGCGAAGCTGCTGCTTCCTGCCGCACGTAGCCCTCCGCCCATAAGGCGGAGATCGCAGCGACAGCAGGGCACGACTGTGCGCGCATACAGCCTGTGGATATATGTATATGGCCTAGATGCAGAAGCTCGACAATCGCGCTGTCGATGTGACTAGATACCACAGGGCCAGGATGGAAGGTTTGTGCCCCCAGTCCCGCGTCGGCCAGCAACTGAAGCTGTGCCGAGTCGGAGCAGGGGTTAACCACCTGCGATCCCGTCGCCCTTTCAGGCAACATGGGCCACCGGGAACTCCCAATCATCGTACGCCGCTAGACGAAGACCGCCCAGCGTCCTCTTCCTCAAAAGCACGATCAAAGCATCACAACACGAACACGTACCGGGCCAGCTATCCAACCATGAACCAACTTCTTGTCACCCTCCTATTCGTGAGCTTGAGGCACGCGCAACCGCGGAAGTCGGAGCAAGATCGGATGATGATGGTGGTCAAGAGCAAAGATGCGATTCGTATGAACCAGAACAAGTAGCGAAGTAGAGAGACAAGCTTCGAGCCGAGCGGCGTCGTCGCGCGAAGACAAGGACAAGGACAAGGACGTTAGCGCCCAAGCAGCATCATTCACGCACACGTGCCCGCCGTCTCGCTATGACGCACGCGCTGTCAGTGTCACAGCGTCCGTACCAAGTTCGAGGCGCACTCCCTCTCGCCGACGCGGTGTTTCCCCTGCTTGCTCGTCCCTCCGTATACTTCCTGCCCTTCGCACGCCCGCTTGCAGCGCGCTGTCCCTCTCGTATCTTCTGTCTTCTCACGCTCACGCTCCTCTCTGTCGCTCTCAATGCGACGTTCCGGGGGTATATGCGCCCGCTGCACTCTGTTTTGTCCCCAGCAACTCGATGTACGCACACGGTCTGTAGGATTCCAATCACTATGTGCTCTCCTCTTTCCAGCTCGAACGGCAGTGTACGTGCCGACTCGTTCGACTATGCGCGAGCAGGTGAGTCCGCTCTCTCGCATCCCGCTCTCGTCGCACCGCAGTCCCTCTCCCGCACACCCCCACTGCCCTGAAACGCCCTCGCAAGACAGACATGGCAGTTGCAAGTCCTGCACAAGGCCGCTCACGCTCGCCGCGCTGCGCTAGCATGTAAGGCATCGTGCGTGCAGAATCGGGCAAGCCAACCCTCGGTGCATCTCGGTTGGCTTCGTGCTCGACGCGTATTCTCACTCGTCCTCAGCGTCCGGTGAACGGCCTGCAGATATCCCTCGAGACGCCCTGCCGTCCTCAGTCCGGCTCCGACACCAAGACGCTCCTCACGTCTTACGCACTTCCGCGCAACATCAGGGACGATCTATGTATTCGCTAATGGTATGTAACACTACCCCCGAAGTTGGTCAAAGATTCCCGTGCCCGTTCACGCTCCCCTCACCGATACTGCGTCATACACGACCGTCCCATCCACGTGTCTCCTACAACGAACCCCGGCTCTCTGCCGTCTCCCGTATTGTAAGGATGCACACGCCGCAAATCTGTGCCCGCAAGCATGTGAGTCAGCATGTCCCTACCACGACTGACGGACGTCACACTAACCTGCAACCTCGCAGCGCCCAGGGTGTGACCGGAGTAGTGCAGCGACTCAAGGCCGTCGAATGGCGAGGCGGATCGAACGGCGAGTCGAATTGCAACGATGCAGTTAGCCAGCCGAGCCGACGCGCAGGGAGACGACCGCAGAGGCTGCATGGCAGGCGGTAGGATGTTGCGGAAGATGGGAGAGAGGGCGGGCGCACAGGTGAGGGAGTGGTGAAGGAGGGCGACATCCCATCTACGGCGGTACTTATGCACCTCTTGCGCAGGACAAACACGCCACGCGCAGGACCATCACCCTCCGTGTTCGGTTCTGCGACCGCACGCGTCGGCCACGCTTCCACTTCGGAGCGATGTGCTCGTACGTGCTCCGACAGCAGCACGCGAAGTCATCCCAGTGACCCAGTCGCAACCCCCAAGACGACCCGCAGCGTCCTGTCCCCACTGCCAGCCCGTGGCCCACGTCGTACACTGGCCAATGCCCTGCTCTCTCGCGCCTCGCGCAGTGGGCATCGGAGTCTGCGGCGCACAGCGCGGCGTCCACGCGCGTCCTCGAGGTACGTCAACTCGGGACGGTGAAGTTTCATCGCTACCTTCCATCGCACAAGCACAAGCCACAGTCGATCTCGCCGGACCCGAACGACGGCACGAATTGCATTGCGCCCGCTGTGCGACGTCGGGCCTCTCGGGCCTCTGGGTTCTGGGACACTACGGTTTCGACGTTGAGACCGGGATCGAGATGGACGGCCTCGTCGGGGCACGGCGTTCACATTTCGCGTCGCCAACTCGACGTCGGGAGATCATGTGTACGGCTGGGTCTGCGGCCCGTCGTGGACGGTGCCATATTGCGCGAGCTCGAGGTACGCCATTGCTGAGCTCCCGGAGTCTGCATGCCATCCCACAAGCCACGTCGATCTCGCGAGTCGCCGGACGCGAAGGACGGGCCACGGCTCGGACCGCCGTCTCTGCGTCAAGGGTGAACGCTCCCAAGCGAGGATTCGAGGTTCAGACCGGGATCGGGATGGGCGGCGGCGGCGTTCTTGGTTCGTGTCGTGTCGTGTCCTCGACGGTAGGCACTTGCTGCTGTTCGCTTGCTCTATCGATATGCATCGAGGTTCGCGCTCGCGGAGTGCACGGCGATGTCCGTCTACCAGGCAGAGACGTGAGCGGTCTGCTCGAGGCTCGGTATGCGAACACGGTGCTAAGCATGCAGCAGAATACGAGGATGCAGGGGCCGACTCGGATGTGCTCGTACCAGAGGCTGAGGCTGTCCAGCAAGTATGGAACGCGTCGCTCGCAAGTCCTTGCCGGTTCGCTTGCCAGGCCATCGGACGCTCCGTCCCATGCTCCAGGGTCACCGCTCGGAGGATCCGGACCTTGCATGATCATGATGAAGGTGAGACCACTCTCCTCGCCGCCTGTATCATGCACCGTACCCGAACTGACCGGTGCATCTGTTCACTGTAACTGTAGATGACAGGAGACGTCACAACCTGGAGTCGTCGTTAGAGGTCACGGCGGCTGGGCGGACGCAGAGCCGTCGTGCGCGAATTCCGGAGCAGTCTCGCGGTCTCGATCGAGCAACCGCTCGGTAAGAGCTATATTCCTCCCTTCGGTCAGCAGGGAACGTTGCATGATTACTACAGCCTGTAGGTACGCGCTGCCCGTTCGGCTCTCGTGTGTACACGTCGTCAAAAGTTCTCATTCGAGGTTAGATCCATACGCGCGGACTCGTCCGTGTGCGGTCGCGTCGCCGTACGCACCAATGTCTCGAGAGTCCGAGTCTAGCTATGCAGGCGTGAACACCTGTGGAGGACACATACAAATGGCGGCCACCGTAAGGGTGGGATCCGACAGCAGAACATGTGTCGGCCGCTATCTCGTTGCTCGTACACTCTGGGAGTCCCTACGGTCCGCCGGGGACATCTCTTCTCCCAGCACTGGGCATGTTGCTGCTCGCCGTGCAATACAAGTGCGTCGGCACTCTCTGACTCTTTTGAGTCCCCTGCCTTCCGACTGGGCGCCTTCCATGCATGGTGCGTTGCATCGCATGATGGTGCGCAGTTTTGCTTCGAGAACGGTGACTGCAGACAGCGGCTGCGAGCCGTCACCCCGGTCGTGCGACCAGCGGATGATGTCCATCGTTGGCTCTGCAGGTCACACAGGTTGGGATGGTATGTCAATCGTCTACGCACTCGTGAGTCACGCGTCGCTGGCGTACTCACAAATGCATCTGGCATTCAGGAATCCACGGGCGAGGTAGGTACAATGCTTTGCAGCGGATACGGAGAGGTATGTTGTAGATACAGGATTATCAATATGTCTCAATGTCCCAGTCTCCAATCGAGGTGGCAGTCCGATGCGGTCGCCGTGAGACTACTTAGTTATTATGATTAGGCCGAATCCTGCTCGATAGATACATCGGGAATGATGACCAGATGCCAGGAGAGAAGTCCTCCAAGTTTTCACGCTCACACGCTGCAGGGAAACATCCACAGTTCCATTGCTCCTTCCGGAGACGCGTCATGAGTCTCCTGGCGTGTACCCAGTGTGCGATCTCTCACCTCACTGCTGAAGCAGTACCACATACCCAGTCCCTCCGGAATGTGGAACGGCCGGGGCCAATGAGAGCGATTGTCATCATGAGCTCGAGTCTCCGTGGTATGTCCTGAGATGGGCTGGGAACATCTGACTCCGAACAGGCTTCGCTTGTGACCTCTCTAGGTGCCAGATGGTGCCTTGTTTCCTCAGGTACAAATCTCGGAGGCGGAGATCGGACAGTCAGAGCTCTCAGGCTGCGAACGTCGAAGCTTCAAGTTTCCAGCTGCAGGGAATATCCTATACTTACTGGGCTGGACCGGCACTGTTCATGCTACCAACCGTGAGGCCTATGTCAGGCTCGCTCCAAGTCTGAAGACTGGTTTGCTACATCCATGTTCCATGGGTTTCTGCGCAAGTGTCTTTGTAGGAGTACATACTCATCTGACACTTTCAAGTTTATTCCACTGCCCAGGCTGTGATTGTGCCTAGAAACGTAAGCTTGGGGCAGGGATACTGTTATTGCATCCCTAGAGATTCAAGTCGTAACCGCTGAACTGCACATGCAACCTACGTAGTGCACGGTACCGAACATGGAGCTGACAGGCTTCTATACATTGCTCTTGCTCGTGTTGTCTCAAGAGACGTAAGTATACTAAGAAGCGGTCTTGTCCGAGTCCCCACAGACCCCGAGGAGAGTGCGGCGGCATCATTTGCAGCACTGCATGATGCTCGGGATATCCAAGGTGCTCCAGGACTCCTGGAAGTTGCAAGCACACAGGCTACACATAAGTCTACTTCCAGATCACCTTCAGCCAAACAAGGTCCCATGATCAGTGATTCATGTCTCGCATGTTGCAACATGAACCTCCAAAGAATGCTTAACCCGAACAGGAATAGAACATCACCAAAACATGCATCGTAGCCTGCTCGGGACAGTAAAGAGGTGAACATGTATGGGATATGTACCGACCAATTGTGACACCAGCATCGCATCGAACCTCGGTGAACAGACAAGTCACTCCTCGAGGTCTCCGAGCATGCCGGCCTGATGGTGTACGTACTTCGGTGAAGATGCATGCTCTGCACCGGCCACTCGACATTTCCACTTTCCATCGCTCATGACATGGAGGCAGCCCAAGAGCAACCTCATCGGACACATTGGACAGAAATTCATCACTCAGAACTCGGCTCCTGTATCCGTCACAAAGTAAGTTACCACCTACCCGACGCGATGTGTCCCATGTTGCCGAAGCAGGGAAGAGTCACATTCAGGACGCAATCAGCAACCTGGGAGTCCGGGAAATATCAATATTGTCAGCATGAGTGCGAGTACCTTCGGTACCTTCGGTACCCTCGGTTGTCCGAGTCTTGATCTGGGACAAGCACGGACAGTTGCGCCGCGTGTCTTATTTGCTCTTCCCCGCCAGAAGATCATCGTAGTTGCCAGCACAGCGGCCCCTCACACGCCCTCCCGGACCCCTTGCTGCTCCTCTGCCCTCGTCTCCTCCCTGTATGTCCTCTCTTCTGCTTGCATTCGCACTTCCACTCTCTTGTATCAACGTCCGGGGTGTTCGCTCTCACCCATACGCTCCAGATGTCGGAATGATTGCATTAGTCAGGGACTACCTATACGCGGAGTTCCAGACAAGCTCGAGCCCTAGATCGGTACGTGTCCGCGACCACTCGACCATCCCTGAGGCTGCACTGACTCGGACACGGATGTCTCCCAGCATGTCCGCTGCAGACTCCGAGTCCGACAAGACACAGCTCTTCATCTCAGCCGCGCTCTAGCCCGTCTGTGGACGACTTGGTGCGTACCTCTCTACTTATGTCCCTCTCAGCAGTCACCGTCATGCTGACCATTCATAATTCCAGCCGTCACGTAGACTTGGCGCGTCCGACCGTCCACCGTCCATATCTTGCGGTCAATGACACATCGTCGCAAGACCACGCGGACTCCGAGCCTAAGCTGTTCATCCACGCCCTAGCGGCGGGGCACATATCATGTACGTACCTGGCTTCGTCTGGAGCGGCAAACCTCATCAGTGGGACCGCAAAACACTTGTTGGTCTTGTTGGGGCCAATAAGAGCCAACAAGATCAACAAGCCGCAAGAGCGCTGCACTTGTCGGTCTTGTTGGCCCGAACAAGCGTCAACAAGATCAACAAGTGTTTTACGGTTCGACTGATGCTAGCTGCTGATCGTCAATATTTGCCAGACAGCGGCAGCGTTGCTGAGCGGACAAGTCAATCTGCCGGAGATTCATCTCGCGAGTACGTACCTATGCTCGCTCTCCATGGATGTTTGTGACACTGACCATCTGATGTTCCCCGTTAGCTCTCTGCTGGCCGCGATGCTCGTCGGAGCTGCCGCAGCATCTCCACTTACTCGTCGAGCGCAGCGGAGGATGTCACACCGCCGAAGACCGACCTCCTTCGCTGCGGTTGACTGTCCAGCGCCGGCGACTCGCTGACCACCCGAGGGCCGAGTTGGGTCGCCAGTCCGAATACGTGTACGTACCTCTGTCGTTCGGTATTCTGTAGACCGATGGCTCACAGTCTATCCTGCTATACGTCCCATCAGCAGCAACAGGTCCGGGACTGCCACCAGTCTGGCAGTCCGGGATGCGGCACCATCAGGTGGCAGGTGGTACAGCCCTGTCCGCCTCGGGTTCACCTGTGTGTTGTGTTATTCGAGAGTGCGAGTTTAACCGGTACGTACCTCGGTCGCTGCTCGGGAGGCGCCACCATCTGATTCGACCGGCATGTCTTGAAGCACACTTCTCGTGACCGTACTGCGCAGGTCGAGGAAGTCGTAACTGTGACTGCGTGCGCCGCGCCGCCAATTTGAGCAGATGCAGGAGAGCGCATCTTCTGGCTTCGCAAATTGGAGCTGGATCCGGGGCCCGGGCACCGTTGGGAGCGTTACAAATAGTACGCACCGTCTTGATCCTTTTTCCACACGCGGACAACGTCTCAGAACTCCCGGACGCCGTCTCCGACGTTTAGCGCAGAATCTCGCTGTAGAGCGCTGTTGGTGAGTACGCACCTGTCCCCAAAAATTGCCAGAGCCTCCTAAATTACAGGACTCCAGGGTATCTCGGAGGAAACACGATGACTATCGCCAAGTCCAGGTGTCCAAGGTGAACGAGCATGCATATCCCAGATGCAGGAGCCAAGCTGACACGATCTCCCAGAGGTGACAGAACCGGAGCACAGAAGACGCAGACGCGAGCCGGAGCGAGCAATGGGGCGCAGGGACGGTGGTGGTGATGGTGGTCCAGGGCAGACTAGCGCAAATAGGCGCCCGGAGTCTTCTTGGACGCGAAGTCCTCGAGAACGGGTTGTCTCCGCGGCGAACATGTACCGTAGTCAGTCAATAGAGCGCGTTTCAGCACTTCTCGCGCTCCTTCTGAGGAGAATCGCTGGCTTCAAGCTCCAGCCGTTGCAGCGCGCTGCGTCGAGAATGCAAACAGACCCTCTCGCCGCCGTGTTCCATGAGAAAGAGATATATTGTGATCTACCTACCACCTCCTGCATACGAGCAACATAGAGACTCGCCCAGAAAACGACGACATACCTTCCGCTGCCCTCCCCATAACGTCCCCACCGTTCCTATAGACCCCTGAAAACACCCTAAGGTCGAGCTTGCATCTGGTCCATCTCCTTCGCACTCCGCTGATAGCCCCCGGCAGCCTGCCCGCCCCCGACCATCCCGGACGCGCAAGAGACGGACGCGCACCGACACGAAGCTTCGGGCTGAGGAACCGCCGCAGCTCCGAGTCGGGAAATGGCAGCTTGCACCCAGACTGATCCATGCACACGATCTGCGCGTCGTGTTCGCCGAGCTTCGTCTCGGCGTACGACATCATGCACGTCGTGCAGAACAGGTGTGCCTCCGGGCACTGCACCATTTTGTCCTGAACGCCGGTGTGAGCGAGACCTAGATGCGATGGGGCATGGGGCACGCACGAAAGGATACTCCGAGAAGCAGCACCCGCACTCGATCCCGCCTTCTTCCTCCAGCCTCAGCTCCTCTTCGACCTCCGCAGCGCGCCTCGCCTCTTCCTCATCCAGCTTCTCCCTGATCCATTGCATCTCCTTCTCGAGCTCGGCCTCGTGCTTCTGCACCCGCTTACCCTTGCCCTTATGTCGAGGGCGGGCCATCGCTCTGTACGGCGGAGCATTGCTCTGTTGCTGCTCGAGCAGCGCAAGATACGTCGGCGCATAGAGGAGGTTGTGCTCCTGGAACGTCTGCCGGATGTGCGCAGTGGGTATGTCCGAGAACTCGGCTTCGAGTTGCTCCTGGGTCCGACGTCAACGACAGCGGTGGGTGACGAAGGCGGCCACTCACCAGCGCCAGAGGGGTGTACCACATCCCGCGGTCGAATACGCGGTCTTTGTTACCGTAGTCGATCTTCGGCCTGACCACACGCTCCTCCTGCGGTTCCTCCCGCTTCCGCTTACCCTTCGCGTCCGCCTTCGGGTAGTCTGGGTTCTCGAAAAGCACATGGAGGACAGTCTCGACGACCTTGTCCTTCGCGGTCGGGTAGTGTTGTTCGATGAGCGAGAAGACGTGTGCCGCCAGGACATCAGGGATGATCTCGAGCACCTGAGCGACGTAGGCATCGAAGGGAATATCCTCGTCCGCTACCATCTCCGGCTCGACAACGACTGGGGCTGGCTCCGGGTCAGGTTCTGCTAGTGGTACAGCAGCAACATGAGGTGCAGGCGCATGTGCAACAGGCTCAGGTGCGGCAGCGGGAGCGGGAGCGGGCGCACGCAGGTGCGCCATCAGGTTGAGGTTGAATGGATCGTCGAGGTCAGGCAGGAACAACGGCAACGGGGGAGTGGGAGCCCGAGGGGCCGCACGCGGGGGATCGGCATTACGCGCACCAGATGGTCCAGCAACTGGTTCAGCCCTCTTCTTCTCTTTACGCCGCTGCGACGCTGCGGATGTGTTGCTCCGGCGCGATCCTTGACGCGTTGAGGGTCCAGGTAGGATCTCAGAGTCAGAGTCCGTCAACTCGATGACATCTCCCGTCGGGGGTGCGCGTTTCGATCGACTGCGTAACTTGGAGCGTCGTGCGTTGTTGCGGGTCGGAGAGTTTTCGCGTGAACTCACATCAATCACCATACGACTCATGTCTGCAATGAGGGTCGGTCAGCATTGGGGAACATTGTTGGTGTGCGAATGAAGCAGCGAGAAGTCAGATGCCCGGGGAGGGATACGGACCACGTACACGACCGTACCCCACATGTATATGTATACTCAAGCTCGAGCACACTCGGGGCTCAGGGGAAGCAGGTACCACCGAACTGGTACCAGCTGTGCTGCCGGAGCTCTATGCCGAGCGGGAGGCTGATGTCGGCACGACGATGGAGCGCCCTCGTTCACTGCTACTTTGTTGAAGGCAACCATGTCCAGGACAAGGGCTCTGTGCTGTTGAACTCTTGGCTCAAGCACACGGCGTACCTCGGGCCACACGCACTGATGCTCTCACTGATGAACAGGCGTCTCATCAGCTCGCGAGTTGAGCACCGGCAAGAGTACGGTCGAGAGCAGAGAAAGATGTGCGCGAAGCTGCTGCTTCCTGCCGCACGTAGCCCTCCGCCCATAAGGCGGAGATCGCAGCGACAGCAGGGCACGACTGTGCGCGCATACAGCCTGTGGATATATGTATATGGCCTAGATGCAGAAGCTCGACAATCGCGCTGTCGATGTGACTAGATACCACAGGGCCAGGATGGAAGGTTTGTGCCCCCAGTCCCGCGTCGGCCAGCAACTGAAGCTGTGCCGAGTCGGAGCAGGGGTTAACCACCTGCGATCCCGTCGCCCTTTCAGGCAACATGGGCCACCGGGAACTCCCAATCATCGTACGCCGCTAGACGAAGACCGCCCAGCGTCCTCTTCCTCAAAAGCACGATCAAAGCATCACAACACGAACACGTACCGGGCCAGCTATCCAACCATGAACCAACTTCTTGTCACCCTCCTATTCGTGAGCTTGAGGCACGCGCAACCGCGGAAGTCGGAGCAAGATCGGATGATGATGGTGGTCAAGAGCAAAGATGCGATTCGTATGAACCAGAACAAGTAGCGAAGTAGAGAGACAAGCTTCGAGCCGAGCGGCGTCGTCGCGCGAAGACAAGGACAAGGACAAGGACGTTAGCGCCCAAGCAGCATCATTCACGCACACGTGCCCGCCGTCTCGCTATGACGCACGCGCTGTCAGTGTCACAGCGTCCGTACCAAGTTCGAGGCGCACTCCCTCTCGCCGACGCGGTGTTTCCCCTGCTTGCTCGTCCTCCGTATACTTCCTGCCCTTCGCACGCCCGCTTGCAGCGCGCTGTCCCTCTCGTATCTTCTGTCTTCTCACGCTCACGCTCCTCTCTGTCGCTCTCAATGCGACGTTCCGGGGGTATATGCGCCCGCTGCACTCTGTTTTGTCCCCAGCAACTCGATGTACGCACACGGTCTGTAGGATTCCAATCACTATGTGCTCTCCTCTTTCCAGCTCGAACGGCAGTGTACGTGCCGACTCGTTCGACTATGCGCGAGCAGGTGAGTCCGCTCTCTCGCATCCCGCTCTCGTCGCACCGCAGTCCCTCTCCCGCACACCCCCACTGCCCTGAAACGCCCTCGCAAGACAGACATGGCAGTTGCAAGTCCTGCACAAGGCCGCTCACGCTCGCCGCGCTGCGCTAGCATGTAAGGCATCGTGCGTGCAGAATCGGGCAAGCCAACCCTCGGTGCATCTCGGTTGGCTTCGTGCTCGACGCGTATTCTCACTCGTCCTCAGCGTCCGGTGAACGGCCTGCAGATATCCCTCGAGACGCCCTGCCGTCCTCAGTCCGGCTCCGACACCAAGACGCTCCTCACGTCTTACGCACTTCCGCGCAACATCAGGGACGATCTATGTATTCGCTAATGGTATGTAACACTACCCCCGAAGTTGGTCAAAGATTCCCGTGCCCGTTCACGCTCCCCTCACCGATACTGCGTCATACACGACCGTCCCATCCACGTGTCTCCTACAACGAACCCCGGCTCTCTGCCGTCTCCCGTATTGTAAGGATGCACACGCCGCAAATCTGTGCCCGCAAGCATGTGAGTCAGCATGTCCCTACCACGACTGACGGACGTCACACTAACCTGCAACCTCGCAGCGCCCAGGGTGTGACCGGAGTAGTGCAGCGACTCAAGGCCGTCGAATGGCGAGGCGGATCGAACGGCGAGTCGAATTGCAACGATGCAGTTAGCCAGCCGAGCCGACGCGCAGGGAGACGACCGCAGAGGCTGCATGGCAGGCGGTAGGATGTTGCGGAAGATGGGAGAGAGGGCGGGCGCACAGGTGAGGGAGTGGTGAAGGAGGGCGACATCCCATCTACGGCGGTACTTATGCACCTCTTGCGCAGGACAAACACGCCACGCGCAGGACCATCACCCTCCGTGTTCGGTTCTGCGACCGCACGCGTCGGCCACGCTTCCACTTCGGAGCGATGTGCTCGTACGTGCTCCGACAGCAGCACGCGAAGTCATCCCAGTGACCCAGTCGCAACCCCCAAGACGACCCGCAGCGTCCTGTCCCCACTGCCAGCCCGTGGCCCACGTCGTACACTGGCCAATGCCCTGCTCTCTCGCGCCTCGCGCAGTGGGCATCGGAGTCTGCGGCGCACAGCGCGGCGTCCACGCGCGTCCTCGAGGTACGTCAACTCGGGACGGTGAAGTTTCATCGCTACCTTCCATCGCACAAGCACAAGCCACAGTCGATCTCGCCGGACCCGAACGACGGCACGAATTGCATTGCGCCCGCTGTGCGACGTCGGGCCTCTCGGGCCTCTGGGTTCTGGGACACTACGGTTTCGACGTTGAGACCGGGATCGAGATGGACGGCCTCGTCGGGGCACGGCGTTCACATTTCGCGTCGCCAACTCGACGTCGGGAGATCATGTGTACGGCTGGGTCTGCGGCCCGTCGTGGACGGTGCCATATTGCGCGAGCTCGAGGTACGCCATTGCTGAGCTCCCGGAGTCTGCATGCCATCCCACAAGCCACGTCGATCTCGCGAGTCGCCGGACGCGAAGGACGGGCCACGGCTCGGACCGCCGTCTCTGCGTCAAGGGTGAACGCTCCCAAGCGAGGATTCGAGGTTCAGACCGGGATCGGGATGGGCGGCGGCGGCGTTCTTGGTTCGTGTCGTGTCGTGTCCTCGACGGTAGGCACTTGCTGCTGTTCGCTTGCTCTATCGATATGCATCGAGGTTCGCGCTCGCGGAGTGCACGGCGATGTCCGTCTACCAGGCAGAGACGTGAGCGGTCTGCTCGAGGCTCGGTATGCGAACACGGTGCTAAGCATGCAGCAGAATACGAGGATGCAGGGGCCGACTCGGATGTGCTCGTACCAGAGGCTGAGGCTGTCCAGCAAGTATGGAACGCGTCGCTCGCAAGTCCTTGCCGGTTCGCTTGCCAGGCCATCGGACGCTCCGTCCCATGCTCCAGGGTCACCGCTCGGAGGATCCGGACCTTGCATGATCATGATGAAGGTGAGACCACTCTCCTCGCCGCCTGTATCATGCACCGTACCCGAACTGACCGGTGCATCTGTTCACTGTAACTGTAGATGACAGGAGACGTCACAACCTGGAGTCGTCGTTAGAGGTCACGGCGGCTGGGCGGACGCAGAGCCGTCGTGCGCGAATTCCGGAGCAGTCTCGCGGTCTCGATCGAGCAACCGCTCGGTAAGAGCTATATTCCTCCCTTCGGTCAGCAGGGAACGTTGCATGATTACTACAGCCTGTAGGTACGCGCTGCCCGTTCGGCTCTCGTGTGTACACGTCGTCAAAAGTTCTCATTCGAGGTTAGATCCATACGCGCGGACTCGTCCGTGTGCGGTCGCGTCGCCGTACGCACCAATGTCTCGAGAGTCCGAGTCTAGCTATGCAGGCGTGAACACCTGTGGAGGACACATACAAATGGCGGCCACCGTAAGGGTGGGATCCGACAGCAGAACATGTGTCGGCCGCTATCTCGTTGCTCGTACACTCTGGGAGTCCCTACGGTCCGCCGGGGACATCTCTTCTCCCAGCACTGGGCATGTTGCTGCTCGCCGTGCAATACAAGTGCGTCGGCACTCTCTGACTCTTTTGAGTCCCCTGCCTTCCGACTGGGCGCCTTCCATGCATGGTGCGTTGCATCGCATGATGGTGCGCAGTTTTGCTTCGAGAACGGTGACTGCAGACAGCGGCTGCGAGCCGTCACCCCGGTCGTGCGACCAGCGGATGATGTCCATCGTTGGCTCTGCAGGTCACACAGGTTGGGATGGTATGTCAATCGTCTACGCACTCGTGAGTCACGCGTCGCTGGCGTACTCACAAATGCATCTGGCATTCAGGAATCCACGGGCGAGGTAGGTACAATGCTTTGCAGCGGATACGGAGAGGTATGTTGTAGATACAGGATTATCAATATGTCTCAATGTCCCAGTCTCCAATCGAGGTGGCAGTCCGATGCGGTCGCCGTGAGACTACTTAGTTATTATGATTAGGCCGAATCCTGCTCGATAGATACATCGGGAATGATGACCAGATGCCAGGAGAGAAGTCCTCCAAGTTTTCACGCTCACACGCTGCAGGGAAACATCCACAGTTCCATTGCTCCTTCCGGAGACGCGTCATGAGTCTCCTGGCGTGTACCCAGTGTGCGATCTCTCACCTCACTGCTGAAGCAGTACCACATACCCAGTCCCTCCGGAATGTGGAACGGCCGGGGCCAATGAGAGCGATTGTCATCATGAGCTCGAGTCTCCGTGGTATGTCCTGAGATGGGCTGGGAACATCTGACTCCGAACAGGCTTCGCTTGTGACCTCTCTAGGTGCCAGATGGTGCCTTGTTTCCTCAGGTACAAATCTCGGAGGCGGAGATCGGACAGTCAGAGCTCTCAGGCTGCGAACGTCGAAGCTTCAAGTTTCCAGCTGCAGGGAATATCCTATACTTACTGGGCTGGACCGGCACTGTTCATGCTACCAACCGTGAGGCCTATGTCAGGCTCGCTCCAAGTCTGAAGACTGGTTTGCTACATCCATGTTCCATGGGTTTCTGCGCAAGTGTCTTTGTAGGAGTACATACTCATCTGACACTTTCAAGTTTATTCCACTGCCCAGGCTGTGATTGTGCCTAGAAACGTAAGCTTGGGGCAGGGATACTGTTATTGCATCCCTAGAGATTCAAGTCGTAACCGCTGAACTGCACATGCAACCTACGTAGTGCACGGTACCGAACATGGAGCTGACAGGCTTCTATACATTGCTCTTGCTCGTGTTGTCTCAAGAGACGTAAGTATACTAAGAAGCGGTCTTGTCCGAGTCCCCACAGACCCCGAGGAGAGTGCGGCGGCATCATTTGCAGCACTGCATGATGCTCGGGATATCCAAGGTGCTCCAGGACTCCTGGAAGTTGCAAGCACACAGGCTACACATAAGTCTACTTCCAGATCACCTTCAGCCAAACAAGGTCCCATGATCAGTGATTCATGTCTCGCATGTTGCAACATGAACCTCCAAAGAATGCTTAACCCGAACAGGAATAGAACATCACCAAAACATGCATCGTAGCCTGCTCGGGACAGTAAAGAGGTGAACATGTATGGGATATGTACCGACCAATTGTGACACCAGCATCGCATCGAACCTCGGTGAACAGACAAGTCACTCCTCGAGGTCTCCGAGCATGCCGGCCTGATGGTGTACGTACTTCGGTGAAGATGCATGCTCTGCACCGGCCACTCGACATTTCCACTTTCCATCGCTCATGACATGGAGGCAGCCCAAGAGCAACCTCATCGGACACATTGGACAGAAATTCATCACTCAGAACTCGGCTCCTGTATCCGTCACAAAGTAAGTTACCACCTACCCGACGCGATGTGTCCCATGTTGCCGAAGCAGGGAAGAGTCACATTCAGGACGCAATCAGCAACCTGGGAGTCCGGGAAATATCAATATTGTCAGCATGAGTGCGAGTACCTTCGGTACCTTCGGTACCCTCGGTTGTCCGAGTCTTGATCTGGGACAAGCACGGACAGTTGCGCCGCGTGTCTTATTTGCTCTTCCCCGCCAGAAGATCATCGTAGTTGCCAGCACAGCGGCCCCTCACACGCCCTCCCGGACCCCTTGCTGCTCCTCTGCCCTCGTCTCCTCCCTGTATGTCCTCTCTTCTGCTTGCATTCGCACTTCCACTCTCTTGTATCAACGTCCGGGGTGTTCGCTCTCACCCATACGCTCCAGATGTCGGAATGATTGCATTAGTCAGGGACTACCTATACGCGGAGTTCCAGACAAGCTCGAGCCCTAGATCGGTACGTGTCCGCGACCACTCGACCATCCCTGAGGCTGCACTGACTCGGACACGGATGTCTCCCAGCATGTCCGCTGCAGACTCCGAGTCCGACAAGACACAGCTCTTCATCTCAGCCGCGCTCTAGCCCGTCTGTGGACGACTTGGTGCGTACCTCTCTACTTATGTCCCTCTCAGCAGTCACCGTCATGCTGACCATTCATAATTCCAGCCGTCACGTAGACTTGGCGCGTCCGACCGTCCACCGTCCATATCTTGCGGTCAATGACACATCGTCGCAAGACCACGCGGACTCCGAGCCTAAGCTGTTCATCCACGCCCTAGCGGCGGGGCACATATCATGTACGTACCTGGCTTCGTCTGGAGCGGCAAACCTCATCAGTGGGACCGCAAAACACTTGTTGGTCTTGTTGGGGCCAATAAGAGCCAACAAGATCAACAAGCCGCAAGAGCGCTGCACTTGTCGGTCTTGTTGGCCCGAACAAGCGTCAACAAGATCAACAAGTGTTTTACGGTTCGACTGATGCTAGCTGCTGATCGTCAATATTTGCCAGACAGCGGCAGCGTTGCTGAGCGGACAAGTCAATCTGCCGGAGATTCATCTCGCGAGTACGTACCTATGCTCGCTCTCCATGGATGTTTGTGACACTGACCATCTGATGTTCCCCGTTAGCTCTCTGCTGGCCGCGATGCTCGTCGGAGCTGCCGCAGCATCTCCACTTACTCGTCGAGCGCAGCGGAGGATGTCACACCGCCGAAGACCGACCTCCTTCGCTGCGGTTGACTGTCCAGCGCCGGCGACTCGCTGACCACCCGAGGGCCGAGTTGGGTCGCCAGTCCGAATACGTGTACGTACCTCTGTCGTTCGGTATTCTGTAGACCGATGGCTCACAGTCTATCCTGCTATACGTCCCATCAGCAGCAACAGGTCCGGGACTGCCACCAGTCTGGCAGTCCGGGATGCGGCACCATCAGGTGGCAGGTGGTACAGCCCTGTCCGCCTCGGGTTCACCTGTGTGTTGTGTTATTCGAGAGTGCGAGTTTAACCGGTACGTACCTCGGTCGCTGCTCGGGAGGCGCCACCATCTGATTCGACCGGCATGTCTTGAAGCACACTTCTCGTGACCGTACTGCGCAGGTCGAGGAAGTCGTAACTGTGACTGCGTGCGCCGCGCCGCCAATTTGAGCAGATGCAGGAGAGCGCATCTTCTGGCTTCGCAAATTGGAGCTGGATCCGGGGCCCGGGCACCGTTGGGAGCGTTACAAATAGTACGCACCGTCTTGATCCTTTTTCCACACGCGGACAACGTCTCAGAACTCCCGGACGCCGTCTCCGACGTTTAGCGCAGAATCTCGCTGTAGAGCGCTGTTGGTGAGTACGCACCTGTCCCCAAAAATTGCCAGAGCCTCCTAAATTACAGGACTCCAGGGTATCTCGGAGGAAACACGATGACTATCGCCAAGTCCAGGTGTCCAAGGTGAACGAGCATGCATATCCCAGATGCAGGAGCCAAGCTGACACGATCTCCCAGAGGTGACAGAACCGGAGCACAGAAGACGCAGACGCGAGCCGGAGCGAGCAATGGGGCGCAGGGACGGTGGTGGTGATGGTGGTCCAGGGCAGACTAGCGCAAATAGGCGCCCGGAGTCTTCTTGGACGCGAAGTCCTCGAGAACGGGTTGTCTCCGCGGCGAACATGTACCGTAGTCAGTCAATAGAGCGCGTTTCAGCACTTCTCGCGCTCCTTCTGAGGAGAATCGCTGGCTTCAAGCTCCAGCCGTTGCAGCGCGCTGCGTCGAGAATGCAAACAGACCCTCTCGCCGCCGTGTTCCATGAGAAAGAGATATATTGTGATCTACCTACCACCTCCTGCATACGAGCAACATAGAGACTCGCCCAGAAAACGACGACATACCTTCCGCTGCCCTCCCCATAACGTCCCCACCGTTCCTATAGACCCCTGAAAACACCCTAAGGTCGAGCTTGCATCTGGTCCATCTCCTTCGCACTCCGCTGATAGCCCCCGGCAGCCTGCCCGCCCCGACCATCCCGGACGCGCAAGAGACGGACGCGCACCGACACGAAGCTTCGGGCTGAGGAACCGCCGCAGCTCCGAGTCGGGAAATGGCAGCTTGCACCCAGACTGATCCATGCACACGATCTGCGCGTCGTGTTCGCCGAGCTTCGTCTCGGCGTACGACATCATGCACGTCGTGCAGAACAGGTGTGCCTCCGGGCACTGCACCATTTTGTCCTGAACGCCGGTGTGAGCGAGACCTAGATGCGATGGGGCATGGGGCACGCACGAAAGGATACTCCGAGAAGCAGCACCCGCACTCGATCCCGCCTTCTTCCTCCAGCCTCAGCTCCTCTTCGACCTCCGCAGCGCGCCTCGCCTCTTCCTCATCCAGCTTCTCCCTGATCCATTGCATCTCCTTCTCGAGCTCGGCCTCGTGCTTCTGCACCCGCTTACCCTTGCCCTTATGTCGAGGGCGGGCCATCGCTCTGTACGGCGGAGCATTGCTCTGTTGCTGCTCGAGCAGCGCAAGATACGTCGGCGCATAGAGGAGGTTGTGCTCCTGGAACGTCTGCCGGATGTGCGCAGTGGGTATGTCCGAGAACTCGGCTTCGAGTTGCTCCTGGGTCCGACGTCAACGACAGCGGTGGGTGACGAAGGCGGCCACTCACCAGCGCCAGAGGGGTGTACCACACCCCGCGGTCGAACACGCGGTCTTTGTTACCGTAGTCGATCTTTGGCCTGACCACACGCTCCTCCTGCGGTTCCTCCCGCTTCCGCTTACCCTTCGCGTCCGCCTTCGGGTAGTCTGGGTTCTCGAAGAGCACATGGAGGACGGTCTCGACGACCTTGTCCTTCGCGGCCGGGTAGTGTTGTTCGATGAGCGAGAAGACGTGTGCCGCAAGGACATCTGGGATGATCTCGAGTACCTGAGCGACGTAGGCGTCGAAGGGAATATCCTCGTCCACTACCATCTCTGGCTCGACAACGACTGGGGCTGGCTCCGGGTCAGGTTCTGCTTGCGGTACAGCAGCGACATGAGGTGCAGGCGCATGTGCAACAGGCTCGGGTGCAGCAGCGGGAGCGGGAGCGGGCGCACGAAGGTACGCCATCAGGTTGAGGTTGAATGGATCGTCGAAGTCAGGCAGGAACAACGGCAACGGGGGAGTAGGAGCCCGAGGGGCCGCACGCGGGGGATCGGCATTACGCGCACCAGATGGTCCAGCAACTGGTTCAGCCCTCTTCTTCTCTTTACGCCGCTGCGACGCTGCGGATGTGTTGCTCCGGCGCGATCCTTGACGCGTTGACGGTCCAGGTAGAATCTCGGAGTCCGAGTCCGTCAACTCGATGACATCTCCAGTCGGGGCTGCACGTTTGGAGCGAGTGCGTGGCTTCGTGCGTCGCACATTGTTGCGGGTTGGAGAGTTCTCGCGTGAACTCACATCAATCACCATACGACTCATGTCTGCAAGGAGCTACGGTCAGCATGGGGAAATATCACTGGTGTGCGGATGAAGCAAACGAGGACTCAGATGCTCGAGGAGGTAGCGAGGACGCCACTTTGCGGGAGTAAATGAAATGAGAAGTGAGGATGTAGCTTCGATGACAGTGACAGAATGGCGTTCCCGTGGGGTCCGGGCGCACGCACACGACCGTATCTCACATGCGTATAAGTACGCTGTCCCTCGAGCGCAACTCGGGGCTCAGGGGAAGCAGGTACCAACAAGCTGGTTCCAGCTGTGCTACCGGAGCTCTATGCCGAGCGGGAAGCTGATGTCGGCACGCGAATGGTCACTGAAGCCAAACATGTCCAGGACAAGGGCTCTGTGCTGTTGAACTCTTGGCTCAAGCACACGGCGTACTTCGGGCCACACGCGCTGGTGCTCTCACTGATGACCAGGCGTCTCATCAGCTCGCGACTGGAGCAACGGCAAGGGCACGCCGGGCAAGAGCACAGAAGGAAGTACGAGAAGCTGCTACTTCCTGCCCCACGACAGGCCTTAGCCCATAAGGCAGAGATCGCAGCGACAGCAGGGCACGACGGGTGAAGTGCCGCTGACACATCTGCCTGTGCTCTTCGTCTCCCCCGAATGGCTCGTGCAGACGCGCCCCTTGGTATCACCGTTGACGTCAGGCTGGTTTTGAGCACCGTAAGAATGAGCACTACTGTCCGGCAGCATATAGCGACGATAGCGGCTAGAGAATGCCACGCAACGATGAAAAGCCTGTTGCGCCTCTGCCCTAGATGCACAGATCCCTTGGCGCTGTCGACCACGCAGACAGCCTGTGATGTGTAAAGCTCAGATGCAGAAGCTCGACATACGCGCTGTCGATGGGACTAGATGCAACAGGACCAGGATGAGGGCCTGCAGACTCGGGCAACTTAGCCTTGCGAGTTATGTTCCTCCAGTCCCGCGTCGGCTGGCCGATCAAGCTGTGCCGAATCGGAGCAGGGGTTAACCACCTGCGATCCCGTCGCCCTTTCAGGCAACATGGGCCACCGGGGAATCCCAATCAAAGTACGCCGCTGGACGAAGACCGCCCAGCGTCCTCTTCCTCAAAAGCACGATGAAAGCATCACAACACGAACACGTACCGGGCCAGTTATCCAACCATGAACCAACTTCTTGTCACCCTCCTATTCGTGAGCTTGAGGCACGCGCAACCGCAGAAATTCGAGCAGGATTTGATGAGGTGGTGGTCAAGAGCAAAGATGCGATTTGTCTGAACCAGAACAAGTAGAGGGAAAAGCTTCCAGCCGAGCGGCGTCGTCGCGCGAAGACAAGGACAAGGACAAGGACGTTAGCGCCGCATCCTGCACGCACACGTGCAGACACGTGCCCGCCGTCTCGCTGTGACGCACGCGCTGTCAGTGTCACAGCGTCCGTACCAAGTTCGAGGCGCGCTCAAGCTCTCGCTAGCTTTACTGCCAGCATGACCTCAGACCTGTCCGTATAACCGACTATGCGACATCTCGAGCAAGCCTCAGCTACTTACCTCTCATTTCCGCATCGTGTATTGCTCTCGTAACGTTGTAAATACCGGCGTCGGACGGCGACGATCACTGTGCGCTGATGATGACAGTGCCTCGACATGGTGCACACCTTTCAATCATGGGATTACAGCCCAACCAACGCAGAAGGTATTTGTCTCGGCCCATTGAGCTTTCAGATGACGCTAAACATATTGCTGCCAGGATGCGCCGCGAATTGAGCACGCTGGCCGTGTCAGCAGCCGAGGAGGCAGTGAGCACTAGGCAGGCTCGACTTCAGATGACATCCGCATTACCTTGGGAACTGCATGAAACCCGTGCGTCAATGTCAACTACGATGCGGCGGCGGCGGGTCGCGCCCTGGCCAACTAGATGGATGGTAAGTAGACGCGTATGCATACGCGTTAGTTGTCGCTAACAGCAAAGCCTTCCGCAGCGCTAGCACTGCGTCATGCTCGCAGCTGCTCTCTCAATGGTTTCGTTCTATATTGCTCGCATCCTCAGTCTTTTTTTGGTGTGCTTGCGAAGGTCCTCTCCAACGAGAGCTCATGCTTTCCGACGCTCGCACGCGGCGTGCGCTACAAGGTCACTGTTTTCGAAATCTCTGCACTAGATGCCGTATGGCCGCATCCATCACGCACAGGAATCAATGGGCCATCACTCGCGCAGCGAAACCGAGCCTCCGTGCTGCCGGAACAATCAATGGATGCAAAGATGGTGCCCTGATGGCCGTAACCTCCGTGCGCCTGGTGTCCGATGGCCCGCCTGGACGCGCGCCTCGCCAGCATGGACGGACATATATAAGGAGGGCTCCCTGCAGTCAAAGTTCTTCAGTTTGTAACTCACCTTCGCTTTCCATCACAAGTCCTTTTTGGCCCGGTGCCTTTCCCCACTCCGTACTCTCTTATCGTCTTCACCATGCGCTTCTCCACTGTCCTCCTTGCTGCCCTCTCCGCTGCCACCTTCGGCTACGCCCAGTCCATGTCGGGTGGTGATGGTACGCTGCATCTCATCGCTGGACGTCCTCTCGTACCGATGCTGATGATGCTCGTCTTTGCAGCGACGTTCTACTCCGCGGGCCTCGGCTCGTGCGGTTTCTTCAACACCGACGCCGACTTCATTGTCGCCGTCGACGTCGCCACCATCACCAGCTTCCCCGGCGCTGGAGCCAACCCGAACGCGTGAGTCTCAGCTCCATCCCGTGTCCCAATCCCGACTGCACCCCATCCTGTCGCATCTGCTATTTAATGCTAATCCCCATGTTCCACAGGAACCCGATGTGCGGTCGCCAGATGGTCGTCACCGGCCCCGACGGCAAGTCCGTGACGGTCACCGTAGCGGACACCTGCCCCGGATGCGCGCCCGGCAGCGTCGACCTGACGCCGACGGCGTTCCAGCAGCTCGCCAGCCTGGACGTCGGCCGTCTGCACGGCATCAGCTGGACCCTCGTTTAGAGGAGCAAGCGTATGATGATTATGACCGCTCATGACGATGTACGATGTGTAGGCAACTGTTACGAATTGTGATGAAAGTGAAACATAGTCTGGGCGTGTGCGGTGTGATGTCTCCCGGACCTCATCTTGAAAGTGTGGCATGAGTTGGGAGTCTTTTTTTCCTCGCCGTCGTTGCTCATGAATAGAGGTCGAAGCGGGATATGTACGGTGCATCGTCAGTGGTTATGGAGTGCCCAAGCTCAGGTTCGAAAATCGTGCCGGCAGTTGCCGACGCTCTGTAGTCTGGCATCTGCGCCTCCGCTCTGCCTCGCCGACTTTTCCCTCCTAATAGTAACCACATCCTCAAGGTTCCCATTGCTCAGTCGAACTCGCTTTTTCGTGCCACCCACCCGGCCCACCCGTGATGCGCAGGACGTGTGTACGGGCGCAAGAGCTACGTGTCAAGTATAAGTAGTAGTGCGCCGACCGAGAGCGCGTACGAAGTCTCTATTGGTGGATATGTCGGCTGAAAGGCGAGTAAAGCAACATGCGTTTACGGCTGGGGAACTTACTTCTGCCGTCTTGCTCGCAGGACAGTACGCTCATATCGGGACCGAGCATTGTCGGGCGTCGTCTGCTAAGGGGTATGGCTGCTTACGACTTGCATGTAGCCTACTGACGCCATCATAAGTTACGTTGAAGGAACGTAGGAGATACGAGCAGGGCCCACCTCTTCCTGGCCTTGGCACCCGCGTCTCGACGTGGGAACACACTGAGACTCTCGCGGGCGGTCCCGGTAACATCCGGATGACATACATTAGATACTCTTTTGGCGGGCTATCTGATTGAGATTCACAGCTCGACGGGTCTGCTCCCTAGCAGCTTCGCTGGCAGGCAAGTATGTCGGCACTCCTTCGTCGCCTGGATCTGTTGATCGACGTTTATTGCTAGTCATGGATGTGCAGGAGCTCAGACAGCTGGAGGCCCGTATGCTTTTCCCCGGCGAGGTGACAGACAGGATCATCGATCATCTCCACGACGACACCGAGTCGCTCCAAGCGACCGCCCTCGTCTCGAATTCCTGGCTCCTGTCATCTCAACATCACCTCTTCTCCACTACGTCATGTCAACTCACAGTGCCGGGAAGGCACTTGACGGACTTCCTGGTGTGGCTGCCTACCGCCAAGTATGCGAAGACTCAGATCTCGACGCTCGTAGTGGAGGGTGATCGCACGATGGATCACTCGAGTAATAGGCCGAAGACCGCGGTGCAAGACCTCGAAAACGCGATCATGCAACTGCCCTCTCTCGTCGCGCTGAACGTTCGCCGCGCTACTCTTACGTCTCGAGTCCGCAACGATGAGGTTTACCGGCCGTCCACACGTCACGCTCTCGGTACCCTGGGGCTGCTGTTCCTTGCGACTGGAGACAACACTTTCAAACCCATCCTAGAACTATTATCGCTGTTTTCCGAGGTAGAACATCTTACGGCTTGCCATCTGGAGTGCGTATGGGCACCCAACACTGTCATGGCTCCTTCAACCCTCGTAAACACCCCACCGTACTACAACGCAGTCCGAGTGAGCGGACTCTCGCTGAAGGACGATTACCCGTATGAGCGATGGAACGGATACCAGGGAATTGTCCAGCTCTCACATGATTCGCCGTCAAGCTGGCAGTTGAAGGAGGTGTCCCTCATGTTTCCTGCAATGACGCTGCACGGCGTCCTAAACGACCTCCTCCCGGCCTGCAAGAACAGCTTGATCCATCTAACAATACGGCTGCCCACATACTCTTTTATGGCCCCAGGAGGTACGTCTGGACATGTATTTTTTGCAGCTTGATAATGCTGATTGGTCGGCTGTAGGTTCTACAGTTGCACCTAGGTGGCCAGGTCCGGACCTGCACCAGTGCGATTCCCTTGAATCCCTCGAGTTCATGATAGAGATTGTGCCCACCGTCGACATGGATACGATCTCACCAATGCTATACGAACGCTCGCTCGCGCTCCACTCGGAGATGCTGCTGACGGCGCCCCGGAGCCTACGCACCGTCAAGATCGTATTCGGATACAGCGAGCACTACGATCCGGCTACAACACAGTCCTTCGCTCGGCTCTCGAACTGGGGCAGGCTGGACGATGCGCTGCGTTACCTGGCGCAGGTTGACGTCGTTTGCGTGATAGAGAAGTTGAACTACAGCTTCTTGGCCGAGGATGAGATGTCACACCGCCGCTTCCCGGTTACGCAGCGCGACGTTGTCCACGATGAAGCCGATCCGCGTGTTTGTCTGCTGAAGAAGATGTTACCGAAGGCTCAGGCTGGAAAGCAGTTGAAGTTCCTGGTTATGAGTCCATGGACTCTAGCCACGGACGCCGTCCCCGACGTCACAGCAGTGAGTTGCCTTCGTCTTCTCGACGATGTCATATTCGGATACTGACCTTGAAATGTACGGGACAGTCGTCGAACACAGTCATAGAACATTGAATGCCAGTACTCGAGTGCACTAACCGTTCTGGCCAGGGGAGATGCAGCATAGGTGGACTACTTGCATCGTAGTATGTCAGTGCTTTCGGAGGCTGCGCGTGGCCAATCTCGTCCTCGTATCGCGGATATAATAGACCCTCGCACCAATCGGACACGAGGTCTGCAAGGTCTGCCGCTGCAAGGACGCAATCATCCGGCAGGCGAGACTGCGAGCGTGAAGGTATGTCGGCTTCGTCGCTCCTCGATCACTGCGTCGCACCTCTCTTTCACCCGGGCGAATACCTCTCGAATTGTTCATCACATATCGCACAGCACTCAACTTGTCATACCGCCGGCTCTGGACGGTGAGTAGTTACGTTGCCAGCACCAAACGCTCTCGCAAACCGTATCATATTCACCGTATGCACGTCGTTCCAGCAGAACTCGCATCTCCAGTGACCGCGGGTCCATCCCGCAATGTGTTTCGAACCTCCCGAACGAGAGCTCGTACATTCCGACGAACGCTCATTACCACTAAGATGCCGTCACGACTGCTTCGTATCGCGCTCAGGACCCACCGCCCACCGACAGTCTGAAACGAGGCCTCTGAGCCCGTGCTGGCCACAACAATCAGTCGATACCACGATGGTTCCCTGATGGCCGTACGTCAGCGCGCGGACGCGCGGGATGAATCGTGACCTGACCTGCGCGCGCGCGCGGGCCTCAGCACCAGGTATATAAGAAGGGCTGCCTGCCACTCGAGTTCTTCAGTTTGCAACTCACCTTCACTTTCTTCTACAATTCCTTTTTGGCCCGGTGCCTTTCCCCACTCCGTAATCTCTTTCATTTTCACCATGCGCTTCTCCACTGTCCTCCTCGCCGCACTCTCTGCTGCCACCTTCGGTTACGCCCAGACGTCTATGTCGGGCGGTGATGGTGCGCTTTCTCTCGTCCTTAGCGGGAGACTGGTACGAATGCTGACATTCGTTCGTGTGGATAGCGACGTTCTATACCGCCGGCGTGGGCTCGTGCGGTTTCACCAACACCGACGCCGACTTCATTGTCGCCGTCGATGTCGCCACCATCACCAGCTTCCCCGGCGCTGGAGCTAACCCGAATGCGTGAGTCCCTACCACTCCCATACTCTCCGAGCGAGTCGCTCGTCTTGGACCCCCAGACTCGACTGCACCCTGACTGCCGCAGTTACCTCCTCATGCTGACCTACGCCTCTACAGGAACCCGATGTGCGGTCGTCAGCTGGTCGTTACTGGTCCCGACGGCAAGTCCGTGACCGTCACCGTTGCGGACACCTGCCCCAGTTGCGGGCCCGGCAGCGTCGATCTGACGCCAGCGGCGTTCCTGCAGCTCGCCGACCTGGACGTCGGCATCATTCCCGGAATTAGCTGGACCCTCATCAACTCGGATATCTGAGCAGCAAGCGTATGATGATTCTGACGGCTCGTAGGCAACTGTTACGAGTTGTAATCAAAGTGAAATGCATTCCTGCGTGTACTAGCGTGTACTGTGTGGTCGCTCTTGGCCGTCGACTCGGTTACTTCGTAAGGTGAGAAAGGCGATGCACTAGTGCGAGTCATTTTCTACTTCGTCTGAAGACCTATACGCCTTTTGAGAAAAAGGCCAGGAAAACGCCCGCGGGCAGGTTCGAAGAGAATGTCGGAAGTTGCCGCAGGTGCCTCTCTTCCATTCTGCTTGGTTCAATACTCTCGCCACACAACCTCATTAGCTTCTCTCATAAGTTCCTGGGCAAGAGAAAGCTGCCGCATTGGTATGTCATGACAGACCTCCGGGCTCGTTCACGGTCAACGTTTCAGTGCCCGCACACAGTTGCAACTTGCTGATCGATCCCAAATTCTCGACAATACGAGCCTCGAGGGCAGCTTCTCCCGGTGCCTGTGCAACGATTTCAGCGCGACTTATGCTCTGAGTTGGGCGTTTGAAACCACTAGGACTCTATCTATGCTTTATCTCGACATGCCAACTACCCACATCGGCGCAAGGACTCGTCGCCTTCGTCGGCAACTTAGCCCTTGAAGCGACGAGTCCCAAGGTCTATCTCCGTAGGGCTGCGGCGAGTACTAGTTCTCCAGGGTATTGCGTGTTTTAAACAACATACTGACCATGTTTACGCGACATGCAGAATCCAGATCACGCGGCACCGATGACTTATTGATGGTGTACCAGACACCTCTTCTTACCTGCCCATTCTATCGTGACCTCGCCTCCAGTTCGCTCGACCCTCCTGTCTCTTGCGCCCGGTGTCATCTTCCAACGCACGATACTGCGATACATTGGGTGTAAGGAGACTTCTTGATGCAGTGTCACCCCCTAGCAATGAGGCCGCCATCTCCGCCTTGCCTCGACCAGCTCCCCCACTCGTCCTGCGTCTTCGGTATGCACACGCCGTTTACTGACTGTGACATGAGCTCCGGTACTTCGATGGTCCCACCCGGCATGCGCCACCGGGACGGTGTTCTCAAATCTCTGTACTGGATAAACAATTGCATGTACGCATGACAGCACTCCATCCCAACCCGGACTCGATGGGCCATCTGGCATCGACCCCTGGCTGAAGCTCAGCCTTCACGCGCTTTCCCGATATAGCCGGACATCATACCGACCTGATGGCCCTCAGTCCGTGCGTGCCTGAGTGCGGTGGATCGTTTCATGGCCGCGGCAGCCTGAGGCCGCCCAAACGCTGTGCGCCGACTCTACGATAAAAGTGAGTTCCATGTATATATTGCGGGGCCCGTACAGCTCGAACTCTTCAGTCTGCACTACCGATCTCACCTTCGCATTTCAATCTTGTCGTCATCACCTGTTGAGGGTCCACCATGCGTTTCTACTCGCTCTTCTTTGCGGTCCTCTCCGCAGCTACCTTCGGCTGTGCCCAGACCATATCGGGCGGCGATGGTTCGTTCCTCCTCCTCACGCGCCCTCCCGAGTCGAAACCAACCGTCTTACATCTTTGTAGCGACGTTCCACTCCAGCGGCCTCGGCTCTTGCGGCAAATCCTACAGCGACGCCGACTTCGTCGTCGCCGTCGACCACGCAACCATGTCCAAATACGCCGGCACTATAACCGACCCAATGCGGTGAGTCTATCTCTCGGTCCTCTCAGGCTCTCGCGCGCCCGGGGCATCCGTTCCTGTTAAACCTGTCCTCTCGTGTTCCCGTCACGATGCTCACCGCCATACTCCGCAGGAACCCGCTATGCGGTCGCCAGATGGTCATCACTAGCCCCGACAACAAGGTCATCACGGTCACCGTTGAGGATACTTGCGTGACGTGCTCAGTAGGCAGCGTCGACCTCACGCGGGGTGCCTTCCAGGCCCTCGCCCCTCTGTCCGTCGGGATCATTCACGGCATCAGCTGGACCCTCGTATAAAGCCTACGCATGATGGTGTCGATATACGAATGTGGAGGTGACTAGGCAACTCCGGTTGTGATGGAAAGGAAGCCTACTTGATCTTGCGTGTATAGCACAATGTGAAAATCCGAGATGTAACTTTTGCTGAGCTCACAATCTCAGGAGCAGCCTCGCTCGCTGCGTCTCGCAAGGTTGAGAGGAGCTTCCACACATCATCGCTGCCGGCAAGATGCCCGAGGGCGGGTTCGAAAAGCATGCCGGCATCTGCCGCTGCCCTGTGGACAGAGCGCTTCCAGCCAAGTCTACTGCGGCTTCTGCGGCTTCTGCGGCCTAAAAATTGAAATCACTTATGTGAGCTTATGTGTCTCCCGGTCATCGCAGGTTTGCTGCAAGGTATGTTAATGCAGCGTTCAAAGGATGTAAGACCTTGATCACAATGCCGAGCAGACAGAATATGACAACTGCCGTCGAATATAGCAGACTGGGATCCGGAGCTCTCCCCGGGGAAGTCGCGGACCACATCATCGACTTTCTCCATGACGATATCGAGTCGCTGAAAGCTTGCGCACTCGTCGCTCGCTCTTGGACGCCCTCTGCTCATTTCCATGCTTTCAGTACCCTTACCGCTTATGCGAACAAACCAGGCAGGACAGTGGAAGAGGTCTCCGCGTGGGCGGCATCTGAAGGAGCGCGAGTCTCGCAGTACATCACCACGCTGGTCGTACAGAAATGTACGAGGGGTGTCGTACAGCCAAGGCTTAAGATTCATGACTTCGCACTCCTGAAGTTGCGACTTCCCAACGTCTGCCGGATCACTCTGCGGAACGTAGTCATCTATTCTGTCCTCGCACCGCCCCCTCCAGCGTCCTCGAGCGAACCGCATAACCCGCCTCTCATCCGATTGTCCATACTGTCTTGCAAAACGCGCGATGATTCGTTCTATCCCATATGTCACTTGCTTGGTCTCTTCCCAGCAATTGACCAGCTGCATTTCGTGAACACGGAATGCTCGTGGGATCCATCACTGGAGTCGACCCCGTGGTTCACGTCTGTCTTGTGCGGAATCCGCCCCAGAGAGCTCTTCATACGCTGCGAAGATGAACGCCGAAGCTATACAGGATACCTGGGACTGTGCCGAATGCTCGAGCGCGCCGATCCGCCATGGCCACTGCAGAGGCTGGGCCTCGCTCTTCCCCGGATGTTGTCGACTACATCGCCCCTCGCCAGATTCCTAAGTCGCTGCAAGATGAGCATCGTCGATCTCCGGATTAACGTGGTCCCAAGCATGCTTCTTCCTGTAATGGAGAACACTCCCATACGTACGTACGACCGTTCTCATTGCCGCTATATACTCTTCGATGACGCATTCAATATGTCGCAGCTGCACCTGGGCAGTGGCGAACGCGGGTCTTGAAGGAGTGCACTTCCCTCAAAACCATGCAGCTCAACTTCCTAACGGTCTCAGACATCCCCCATATCGAGGCCCATCTCCGGGCCGCCTACAACGATGTCCTCGATGCGAACGTCGAGCTTGTACTATCCGCACCTCCCCAGCTCCAGACCGTCATCATCACCTTCTTTCATGTCGGCACATGGGACGCACAGACCGTGACAGCCGTCCGCGGTCTATCTGCCTGGAGTCGGCTGGACGACGCTCTTCTGCGTCTCGGACATCTCGAGAGTGTCGTCTGTATCATCTCGAAGGACGGCGCCCTAGACGTGGAGGAGCAGATCGATCACCTTCGCTCTCTCCCGGAAACATCGCGTCCGTCGTACCAAATGCTCCCGTCGTCCGAGTCAAGCGAAGACGAGTATCCGGGAATTTTGGTCAACGGGCTTCCGAGAGCCACTTCTGCTTCCCTGATTCGAATTGCGATGACGAGTTGAAGGTACGCCGAATGTTGTCAATGTGGTCGTTGTGCAAACCTTACGCTATGCACGCAGACTGCCAGTGTACGAGTGCTCCCGCTCTGGACACATCACTACTAGCGGGTGAGTAGAGACTGAGTTCCTGAGTACACTCCGGCCTTCCTCGCGTTACTGAAGTTCTGATGGCGAACAGGACGTTGTGGAGGGCCTTTGCGAAGCTAGGAGTCAGCCGTGACTCCCAGTTCTCGCCTGGGGTCTTTCTCTCTCGCAATCCGCTCCCCTCCCTTACCCCTCTCCGAAAGTCTAGCCGCAGACGTCCCACCCAAAGACACGCGCTTCCGTTCTCGCACTCATGCAGTCCAGTCCTCGTCTGATTGTCTCAGCTCTCTACCCTTATACTTCAGTGTGATCTTCGTCACGATTGCCCTCATGCTCAACTCAGTGATTATGCCATTGCCATGCGCTAAAGAGAGATGCGCCGGCGATTGAAACCAGAGTCCTATTGTGTGCGTTTGTGTTCTCAGGCTCGACAATAAGGCTGTGCTTGCCGGGCTCAGCGACTGGCGCCGATATCGCTACTGCGGTTCAACGTTCTCCTACCACCCTCACGATCGTTTTGGATCGGTGCAGCATTGGCATACAGGTGCGCCCGTCTCGCATGCTATTCACTCGAGTTCCACTCATCTGCTGCCAGATCATGTCTGGCCTTATGCCCAGCAGATCAGGATTTCCTGGCGAAATACTGGACTACATCATCGACTTCCTTCATTGGGACGTCCGGTCCCTGAAGGCTTGCGCACTCGTCTGCACCGCCTGAACCCCTTCTGCTCGATTTCATCTCTTCAACACCATTACGTGCCATCCGGATAAGCCTGGCCGGACGGTAGCTCAGATTGCGGCCTGGACATCTTCCGAGCATGGTGTGCAAGCCTCGAGATATATCACAACGCTCGTGGTTAAGCCGTCCGGAAGCTATACTTCATTTCCTACCATTCGCGTTACTGAAATAGCGCTCCTGAGACGCGTTTGCCAAACATCCGACGAGTCACTCTGCAACGTGTGGCTATCCACCATTTTGACATCGCACCGCATACGACACTCCCTGGCGTATCACACACCCGTCCCCTCGTTCGACTGTCTATCTTACATTGCCGAACGCTTGGAAACTCGTTCCATATCATTGGCCACCTGCTTTGTCTATATCCAGAAATCGACAAGCTGGACTTCGTGAGCACAGCCTGTTCATGGAACCCAACCCTAGAATCGACGCCATGGTTCACGTTCCTCCTGACTAGACTTCGAGTAAAAGAGCTATACATCCGATGCACGGACAATAGCACCGCGTATACGGGGTACATGGGTTTGTATCGCATCTTCCGACGCTCCAACCCGCCATGGCCACTACACAAGCTGGACTTCGCTGTGCCTCTTTGGCCACAAACCTCGCACCTCGCCGACTTTCTCGAAAGTTGCACGACGAGCCTCGTCGACCTCAAAGTCAATGTGCTGCCAACGGTGTACCATATAGCGCCCCGCCCTGAACTCAGACGTACGTTGTTCCTGCGCCTGCAGCCGCATGGACTCGCCCGCTGACGTTTGAATCTATCTGTAGCTGCAGTGCAGTCGCAGTGGCAAACCCGAGCCTTAACGGGCTGCCATTCCCTAGAAGTCATGCGGCTGGCGTTCATGTCAGTAACTTCCCTGCTCTACCACCGCCACATGGCCGCTCTTCAGGCCACGTTCAGTCTTGCCCTCGAAGCAGACATCGAGCTCGTACTCTGCGCACCACCGCAGCTCCGAACCATCGTCATTAGCTTCCCGGAAATCTACATGTGAGACGCGGCGATGATTCATTTTATTCGTCGTCTACCTGCTTGGCCTCGTTTGGACGAGGCTCTCATGCGCCTCCGGTGTCTCAAGAGCGTCGACTGTATACTGTCAGAAAGACCCGACAAGGAGGCGCGAATGGATGTCCTTCGTAAACCGGTCCAATTCAAACAATCACTCACCGGCTTCGAGGAGTACACGTGCGGTCGTATTATGGTCCGTGGACTACCCAGAGCCGTGGCCGCCGGGCTAGTTCGGATCGCAAGGAGGTGAAGGTACGCCAATTGATTGGATACAAGGATTTGGCTGATGCTAGGCTTACATAGGTTCCCATCAATGGATTTATACGAGGGTGTACGATGTTACGAACTCCAAGCGCTGCTGGTCAGAAAACGACGTGAGGGTAAACCGGAACACCTGCTGGGGAAGCCGGTTAGAGATTGATCCGAGCTTTGTAGCGCGGGAAGGTGGTAGGGGAATTGTCGCGAAAGTACCTTGGAATCCTCTAAGATGTAGTGTAAGGGTTCTTGCACGCCGCATGCAGAGTCCCTCACCATGTCTCGGTAGTAGTCGCGGTCCGATTTGATAAGCTCCCTCGCGCCGTGGCTGATAGCGCGTTTCAGGAGCACATTCCTGGGTGGTAGAGCAACGATGAACTTGTTTTGAACGTCCCTGAGCATGATGTCCGTGGGCGCTGGGATCGCGCGCGTCATCTTCCGCCTTCCTGATCAGCTCGCTCTTCCCCTCACCAAGGCGACGCCAACCCTTTGTCACACTCATCTACGTAGTGATTGACAGGCCGTTAGCGTTCGACACCACGCTGAGGATGAGGGGTGAAAGGACGTACGAGATGTCTCCAATTCATCGCGGCAGGGTATTCAGTGCCCATGATCACCTCAGGTTCACACGTCGTGCACACGAACCAAATGTCTCGCTGATCCACCTGCAAGACTAACGCTGTAGTAGGATCCAGGCCGACGATCTTCACTAGTCTGGTGGTGAGGGAAAATTGAGGTCTCCCGCCGCCCGAAGGCGATGTCGCCGCACCAGTATCCGCGTTCCTTGCGTTTGACGAACTGCCCATTCATTTTCGGACGCTTTCATTGCCTGCACAGATACCGGCGATCCTTGGTCCACGGCTTCCCGCAGTCCAACTTTGAGCTCGTAGTCTGCGCACCACCGCAGCTCCGAACTATCATCATCAGCTTCCAGCATAGCGGCATATTGGACACGAAGACCGTCGATGTTCTTCGCGGTCTACCATCCTGGATCCATCTGGACGAGGCTCTCCTGCACTTTCGTCGTCTCAAGAGCGTCGATCGCGACGCGGAGGCGAGCATCAGCCCTTCCTTCCTTCCCCAGAACATCGAGTCTCTCATACCGGCGAGTTCAGCCCTCCGAGGAGAACGAAGACGAGTACGCTAGTATTTCGGCCCATGGACTACCCAAAGCCTCAGCTGCCGAGCTAGTTCAGATCGCACGAAGGTACGCCAACCGTTGTCATAGGCTGGTTTGGCTGAGACTATGCTTACATAGCGTACGGGCAATGAATCGATACGAGGGTGTACGATAGTGCGAACAGGAAGTGCTGCGGGTGAGAAGGAGCCGCGAGCCTCCGGACAAGTTCAGACCGCAAGGCCAGCTGCGGATGAAGTCCATGGCTTGACACGGGTTGCGGATGAGACGGGCGGGTCGAAGGTGATGTGAGTCGAATGTATTTTGCCATCCCGGGATATGTAGTGCAGCGGTTTGGGAGCGAGGGCTCCGGGCCTCACCACTTCTCGGAAATAATCGCGTTCTTCCATAGATTCCGTGATGCCGTGCCTGATAGCGTGTGTCAGCGTTTCTCCTAGGCAGGACACGACCGACGAACCCTAGTCGAACGTGCTTAAGCATGATGTCTTTGGGCTTGAAGAGGAAGGAACTGCAATGACCGCAACACCAGATAGTGTGCTGAGGGTCGTCGCGCGCCTCATCGTCCGCCTTGCGGATCAGCTCGCTCTTCGCCTCATCCAGGCGGCACCAACGGTGTTCTCCGTTGCCTTTCTCGTTTTCGTCTAGATAGTGGTTGATCTGGCGACAGCCTCAGACATCACACCGCGCATAGCGAGACGACTGACGTACAAAAAGTCTCCAATCCATCACAGCGCGGTAGCTGGTGCCCTCAATCTCCTCGGGGTCGCACGTCGCGCACGTGAACCAAGCCTTTTGTCGGTCCATCTGCAAGACTGTAATGATGCTCGGATCCAAGCCGAGCGACTTCACGAGTCTGGTAGCGAGGGCATATCCCTCCATGCTGAACTTGACATCGTACCACAACGGCTCTCGAGGAGGTAGATGGCCAAGGTCGCTGTCGTGCATGAGATGCCCAAATGTCTCCCGCCGACCGAAGGCAACGTCGCCGCACCAGTCGCCACGGTCCTTGCGTGGGGTGAACTTGCCATTCGGACAGTGTTCGTGATAGTCGCATGTCGTGATGTACGTCGCCAGTTCCAGGGATGAGACTTCGTGCTTCATCGTGGGTGCGGTGGCGTCCCAACATTCCGGCCCAAGTCTCGTGTACTCCCAGGCTTGCGGGATACGGTCCACAAGGTACGTCTCCATCTTCTTCTGCCATCCCGTGATGCGGTCCGGCAGGTTCTTCATGGCCGCGGCGAAGTCTTCGGGGACGACTTCACGAGTATGATCGGAGTTGACGATCTCTAAGAACTCGGGGAACCCGCAAACCTGCCTCAGCTCTGGGACAGTGAAGATGTCAAGAGGCTTGATGTCAAAGTAATACCGATTGTACAGCTTCTCGATGATCTTCCTGCGAGCTCGGCGGACGCCTTGATACTGATGCTCCACGCGCCATTCTCTATGGAACCGAACCATGGACTCGCGCTCCTTCTTGATAGCCTTCCATGCTGCGTACGTGTCAGATGGGATATTGTATAACGTATCGTGAGCAGCTACCTCTGTCCGTTAGAGGTGCGGCTAGCAACTTCAAGTCGCGACATGCGAGTCGAACATCCGACTCCTCATAGCCAAGACCAAGCGCCACAAAGCGCGAGCATATCCTTCACAATTGTCAGTAGAATGTCGAGTCCCGGGAGCTCCACTTACTCCTTGAGCCGCGCCTCCTTCATTTCCTGTAGTGTCTCCCCCCGGCCGTGCATGCCGTCATAGCAGCGAGCCGCATCCTGCGATCATCTGAGTGAAGTGTCGTACATTCGCGCATAACGCGAATACAATGCTCACCTCAAATCGTGCTTCTACACGAGCTATCTGTTCGCTTTTGAAGTCTTCGATTGCCTGCGCGGAATCCGGAGATCCTTTGTTAACAGCCTCCTGCAGTTTAGCCATCTTCTCTGCCATCTCCACGACATCAGCCATCCAGTACTGCTTCACATTCGCACCGCCTCCACCAACGCCGGTCACTGCGAAACGGTCGACAATACGACTGAATTTGAGGATTGCTCGGCGTACCATATGGAACGAGTTGCAGAATGCTCTCGTCGTAGTCAGGGCAACGCGACTTGAGCTGGTTCGGCCTGACCGAGCTTCAGATTCAAAGTCAAGGCGGTCAGTTGTACTCGTTCACCTTCGGCAAGAATAGGAAGGTAGCACTCACTGCTTCTTGATACACGACGCGCACAGTCGGCGACGAAGTTCGAACAACACGCGTCGGATGTTCTTCGCTCCACAATTTCCGCACACGGCGTCGCCGAACACGAGGTTCGCCCAGAACGGCTCCGACACGTCCTCGGGGCACTCCGGGGCACCCGGAAAGGTACGCTGGCGAGCCGCCTTCCAAACCGTGGTTGACCGGCGGTCCAGCAGCAGTTGTCGGAACGCTTGAGTCGTCCGCGATAAGTGCAGCAAGTCCTTCGGGGCGATGTTTGAGAATATCTGGGCCCGGGAATAGCGTCAGTCACGCCGTGTAACCACGTCAACGCGCCAGCCAACCTCGAAGAGAATGTCGATAGGAAGATCTGGTAGTCCATTGAGAGACTTCAGAGATCTACTTGAGCTGGTTGCAATCTGCGCGTCGACCCTTTGACGCTTCGGTGCTGGTGCGCGTGAGGCCGACCCGCAGCGCTCAGCGAAAGATTCGTGATACATCGATGTTCGAACATACCTTGCGTCCCAAATATACTGGCATGCTCAGAATTCGTCTGCAGCGACATGGTGGTGAGTTTCGACGCGTCGTCAACGCGTCAATGCGGAAGAGGTGATGGTAAGTTGCCAGGTCACGGCACCGTGTTGACGCCCATGATGCTCCATCGGCTCATACCATTCTTGGAGCCGTATCGAATATAGTCCAGAACTTTTACGACTTACATGTCTTGCGAATATCACTCGGTACCACTGGGATAGATGCACAACATGCCACGGAGAGCGCGCTGCATTACTAGTAGATAGAACTCTACGTACGGTACAATCCTTTGGACAGGGAACGAGCTAGACAAACACAGGAGGGTACAGTCGACGCGGACAGCAATGCATGGACTAGTGCGTGGGGTGTGAGGTAGGTCGCCAAGGGTAGGAACGTGGGACAGAAACGAGAGCAGGTGCGAAAGGAGCGAAGTGCATAATGAACGACGTGCGAAGTAACTACGTAGGGAAACCGGAAAGACGAAGGGGCCCGAGAGCGAGACATACTGTAGGTCCGCGACTGGATGTCTGCGGGAAAGTGCGGGAAAGCAAGAGCGAAGAGCGGACGGAAGGCAGACGGGACAGAGGATGCGCAGAGAGTGACGAGGTTCCATGGACGCATAGAGATGGGAATAAATGTTGCAGGCTAGCGCAACAAACTCCCCTCGAACTCGAAGCCCTCGGTGTCAAGATCCAGCGGAGTCATATCGCCGAGATGCTGCTCATGTTCTGGGCGGAGGTTCAGACTACCCGGGGAGCCCGTCATGATCGAGAAGTTTGCCGTCGTCGGGGAGATGCTTCCCGCGGTCGACGCGGACATATTCGCCCTATGGCTGAACCCTCGTGATGAGGAAGCCTTGGGGATTGAACCCGGCCGAGCGAACACCATAGTCGGGGATCCCGGGGGTGAGGAAGAGTTCATGGACATAGAAGCAAATGCGTCTGGTGAGGCGCCGTCTTCTTGCATAATCATGGACATATTGGACGGTAGAGAGGCGAAGACAGACGACGATGTGCTCATCCTTTTCCGACTGGGAGGAAGGAAGCCGTCCGCATTGTCCAGGGGCGTCTCGGGAGACGTGTAGGGGGTCTCGGGCGAAGAGTACGTAGACGGGTGTCCACGTGTACGGAGAAGCGAGTTGTGCCGAGAGTGTGCAACGCTCCGGTGCCCCGAGGGAGCGGGGGTCTCATAGTGCTTGGGGTACATGGCGTTCGGCGGCAGCGGCGGAGACTGCGAGTAGATGATCTGCTGTATACGCTCCTGCGCGTCCGCAAGCTTGTCTTCGAGCGTCTGGATGCGATCGCGCAACTGTCCGTTCTCCTCGCGGAGCATCCGCGTCGTACGCTGCGAGTCGGCCAACGCGCCAAGGAGAGCGCTCGACTCCAGCGCGTGCTTTTCTTGGAGTTGCTGGATCTCCGACTGCATGGAAGATGCGGATACAGAGGTGGCCGCCGTCGAAGCGCTAGAGAAGACGGTCCGTGGTGTAGATGTAGCATCGCGGTCTGCATAGCCAGCCGCGCGCGAGGCACTCCGCCCGCCCCAGGAGGAGCTGGACCCCGCTTCGGAGTACGCCATGCGAGACGGCGTGTATCTTGAGCGCGAATCCCGGTCGATGCTGCTCCGGGTCGTGCCAAAGCGCGACGGAGGCCGACTGCCGCTGCCTGGGGAATCGCCGTCAAAATCCAAGAGGCCAGCGGCTGCAAAGGCCTTAGCCGTGCGAGGGCCAAGCCAGTCCGTCGTCGCTTTCGGTACCTGTAACGGCGGCGGGTGCATAGGTGTCCTGTGCACGACACCACGTTCGATGACGCTCGTGCTTCGTTTGCGCGTGCGCACACTACCGGTGAGTCGCGGACGCTCCATGTCCAGGCTCGGCCGGTAGTCCTGCAGACGGCTCGGCGCAGTGCCGATCGAGGACGGTGGCCGGGAGGACGGGGAAGCGGACTCAACTTCCCAGCCAGTAGTATGACTGGAGTTGAAGCGCGACGCTGATGGACGCGAGCCGGTGCTCGCCGGTGAAGACGAGGACGGACGCGAAGGCGTCATGAGCCGCGACGCCGCGGTACGTCGTCCATCGACATTGCCGCCGCTGCCTGGTCGTCGGAAGGACGAAGTTGCGGTGGTCTCAATGGATGATCCACGCGCCAAGCGACTGACCGCGGACGCGGACGCCGCAGACGTGTGCAGGTCAGGACTCGAAGACATGGCGCGACCAGACGGGGTCCGAGAGGTCGGGGAAGGGAGTCCAGAAGCCGATGCACCAAGCATAGGGCGGTCGGACACGGATCTAGTGATGCGTGGAAGGGAGGTGGATGAAGGCAGACGCGGGCAATAGATAGGGAAGAAGGAGCGATGCGTCGCATCGACGTACTCGGTTGCATCTCAACCGATAGTGAGGGAGACGTAACGGGAGACAGTCGCGCCGTTGTGGGTGGAGAAGGAGGGGGCTGGGGCCTGGAAGGGGTATCGCGTTGAGGGCTATGAGAAGGGCGGGCTCCGCGCTACCATGCACTCGATTCGGGCTTAGCAGCGCGGCGAGGTCGGGGTCAAGGGAATCCGTGTTAAAGCTGGTATCAGGGCTCTCCGGAGTTCTTTCTCGGCTGACGGCGGAGTCGGACGGCACATCGTCCACGACGACGCCTTGCAGCCAGTCCTGCCTGTCGCCAGACTCCGACAGCGCAGCGAGCACTTCGCTGGTGAGCTTCGAGGTTGAAAGATCCAGAGGTGAGGTATCACGAGATGGCGATGTGCTTCCATGCCGGGTATTGCGCGGAGGGGGTTGGAGTCCCTGAGGCTGGAAGGCCTGCGGGCTGATATCCTGGAGTGAATCCTGTTCGCTTTCCGCCTGAGAAGTGTCCAGACTTGGCAGGTGCTTTGAGATTCCCGACGTGTCCGCTTCGAGGATCGTGGAAAGCTCTGCCGCAGCGAGTGCGGGAGATGCTACGGGACGCGAGGTGTGGGCATAGGTGTGACAAGGATAGTACAAACGGACGCACCTGCACTATCTGTGTCCGGACTGTACGAGCGAGGCGACCGAGATGTGTGAAAAGCGGATTGCTTGGTGGTGGAAGAGGGATCGCTGGACTTGGCTAGGCGCGAGCTCGACGCCCTCGTCTTCTCGTCGCCAGGACGAGGCAAGTCGATAGATAGTACGTAGTCGTCTTCAGAACGCCTTGACTTGAGCTGCGGCGATGACGCTCGCCGTTCGACGTTCACGGAGCGGCGAATGGTAGGCCCCAGAGTGCCGAAGTGGTTCTTGGGTGGGGCAGACACGCTCGAGCTGGCGGCATGCTTGCTACCACCGAACGAGAGGAAGTTCCGAAACGAGCGGAAAGGAGTGCTCCCTCCACTCGCTGGAGACGACGAGGGACTGGAGGAAGTGGTGGAGACTGTTGGACTGCCACTCACAGGGGGATATCGGGATGGAGGGACGAGGCCGAAATGAGGCGAAGGAATCGCGCTCGGAAACGAAGTTCGTGACCCGCGAGGAGTCATGACAGGAATATGAGAGACCCTCTGCGTGTCCGCCATGTCGAAAACGTCCCCGCGTTGTCGTGTGTATGATCGCAGGTGCTGGAGGTTCAGCGAACAGTAGGCATGCTAGGCGCGAGACAGATGATGCGTGAAGCGAGATTGTGTGGCAGGAAGCGCTATTGCAGGCGAGTGCGAACGCTGGAGGTTCAGATGGCGAGACAAGAGTCAAGACGAGCAGACGAGGTCAACACTCTAGGAGGGAGCTCGTCGTCGTACTCGGCGTTGAGGAGGACGAACGCGTTCGGGTAAATTCCGTGAAGCGATCAGGCAGTTGGTTACTTATCCAGTAGTTAGATAAGTAACGTAATGATCGGTATAAGTACGCACCCCGACCCGCGACCGTATTCAACTCGTGTGGGAGCCTGTATAACAACTTCGCCCTATGGGTGTGGTGGTTAAGATACAACCTCGCAAACCATAACCATGTTCCACCGAAAATGCGTTCAGGTCTGTTCAGGTTACTTTCGTGAAACTCAGGCTAAGAACTTACCCATTTATGGTAATGGTAGAGGTACCCACGTGGCTCTGACTGAGCGGCTCCGAAGTGCTCAAGAACTCGCCCTTGTCCGTCACGGTCGTTCACTGTGGTTAGCAATTTTGTCCAAGCTGCACGCATTCGCCTCTGATGTCCTCTTTGATATACCCGACAACCTGCAGCCTCTCTACGGTATACTCTCACTGGACTCGAAGCAAGCCGCCCTGCACGTCCTCGCAATGCGCGCGGCTTCGCTGGCCTTGGACTTTTTTTATGACTGTTACAAGGCTTCCTGGCCGGCCTCACGGACCGCGAAAAGTCACAAGCATACTAGCACGTCTGATTCGCCCTTGAAATGATACCCGTCGCGGACCGCTGGCGACAAAGTACCTCGGTCAGAAGCCTCCGAGTCTGACTGAGATTCGTTGGTCGTCCTATATATGATACGCTCTACTTGCCCGGTCTCCCTACCTCGCGCAGCTTTGTGACTACATGGCACCCCAGGCAAAGGACACGGATTCGAAAAACTTGCTGAATGGCACCGATCTCATCCACGCAGACGACTCTCTGCATGGTCCAGAGGTCGCACCATCCCTGTCTGTCTCAACAAGTGAGTAGTCGAGTCTCGCCAGGTGTCCGTGACTATTGACATGCACTGACATTCATGAACAGCGTTCCGGGCACCTAACCCTCTCGAGGGGCCGGCGAGAGGACTCGGCGAATTCGACATGTGGAACCCCGCTCGCCACGTCTATTCGCGTTACACACAAAGCGTCAGCACTCGCGCCGAACGTGTGCTGAGCAAAATTACCGTGAGTGCTTCTTTCATGTACAATTTTCACCCATGCTGATAGCTATTGCAGAACGGCCATGCAATCACCTTTGCGTCCGGTATCGCCGCCTCCCATGCTGTATGTGCGGCCCACCGTTCCCTCCATACCACGTTACGCTCATGCACAATGACAGGCCCTCATATATCTTCACCCCAAGCGGATCGCCGTGACTGGAGGGTACATCGGGTTTCATTCAACCATCGAAGTCTATAAGCGGATCCGCGGTGGAGACTTGCCCATCATCGGCATAGACGAGCAGTTTCAACCAGGGGACCTTTGTTGGCTGGAAACGCCGCTGAACCCCACTGGCGAGTCTCGGTATGTCTCTTCGTACGCGTCCTGCCGGTGATTTCAGCTGACCGTAGGCACAGCGACATCAAGTACTACGCTGACAAGGTCCATGCTGCCGGTGGCCACCTGATCGTCGACTCTACCTTCGCGCCGCCGCCTCTGCAGTATCCTTTCAAGTGGGGGGCAGACATAGTCATGCATAGCGGTGCGACTTCTCCTCGCTATTTTCACGACACGTATAGCTCACGCTTGCGTAGGTACGAAGTACTTCGGTGGACACTCGGACCTGCTCTGTGGTGTTCTCGTGGCTCCTACTCTAGAGAAGTGGAATGAGGTACGTTATGACAGAAATCAATGTAGTATCGCGTTCTGACGGACGAGGTGTCAGCTCGCGCACATCCGTACGTACAGCGGGAGCATGATGGGCTCACTCGAAGCGTGGCTGCTTCTTCGGTCCCTGCGCACGTTACATCTCCGTGTCCCTCGTCAGTCTGAGAATGCTACCGGCTTGGCGCAGTGGCTATCAAAGGCAGCGGGAGTGAGTGCGCAGCTCCCGTCGCGGAGTCTTGGTTGCTGACGTGCGTTCGGCACAAAGGGCCGAGCTCATGACGGCATCCCTGCCGGCGCTGTCTATAAGGTCTCGCACTCCAGCATTCAAGGCACGGACACGCGAGGGTTTGACCCGAAGAAGCAACTCGAGGGTGGTTGGAACGCCACCTTTGCGCTCTATGTAGGTCACGAGAGCACCATTTCCCGGCGAACTACGACTGATTGTCCCCAAGATGGCCAAGGAGGAGTATGCGGCCCGCTTGCCTCACTTGCTCCAGTACTTCGTCGTAAGTGTAGCGCGCATGTATTGCTTTCCAACTGCTGATGCGTGTCCGCGACAGCCCGCTACGAGCCTCGGTGGTGTTGAGTCACTTATTGAGCAGCGCGTGCTCTTGGAGCCTGGAGCGGACCCACGGCTCGTTCGGATCAGTGTGGGTGTGGAAGACCTTGAGGCAAGCTACTTATTACTTGTCTCTTCTCCGCGATATTCTGATTTGCGGCCACTTAGGACTTGAAAGAGGACCTGCGGAACGCGTTCCAAACTATCGTCAAGTCGCCCAAGGCGAAGCTGTGACTGAGTCTATGTCCGAGAAGTTGCAGGTTCAATGGTCTTTTTGAGCACAGGGTTGTCCTACTGTTGCTCGAGGAATCGAAATATTTTGGAGCCTGTTGTCAAGTGCATGTGTTCCCCACAAGCGTGCTGGTGCCCTTTGGCGCCAATGTAGTGGGTCGGAACATACCTATATAAGGCAATTGGTACACACGTGGCATGCGCCAGGGTTCTCTTCGGAGTCGGCAAATTTCCGCAAAATACTATTCTTCGTCCTAACGATCGTAGCTCCTCGAACTGCAGGGTGGTTAAGCTATGCCCAAGAAGCTGAAACTAGAACGTGTCGACCCGGGAACTTCGGCCGAGGAGTTCTTTTCCCGGTTCGTCTCCAAACGCAAGCCCGTCGTGTTAAGCGGCCTCCTTGACGATGCGACTTTCAAAGGCAAGCAATGGGTATGTCTCATGGATCTGTAGTACCGCTGCTGGTCTGACGCGCTCACGAGGTAGACAGATCTGACATACCTGGCCACGAAGGCCGGCGATGTTGAAGTCATGGTTGAGCCTATCCATCCCACTGCAAACCAGTATGGCACCGATGTGGAGCGGATACCAATGCCCTTCCGTGATTTCCTGAAGTCCCTACGAGATGACCAGGGTCCCCATCCATACCTAACGACACAGTACTCCGACGAAGATCCGGACGCCGAGACCGTTTTCCCACCGCCGACGAATGCTCTGAAGGACGACTTTCCAACCGTACCGCGGATCATGGGCAACCTGTTCCTGCAGCAGGTGAACCTCTGGCTCGGCAAGTCAAAGGAGGGCTCTTCTTCTGGTCTGGTAGGTCCAGTCACATGCGGATACCTATTGAGCTAATGTTCGGACACAGCATCATGACTTCCACGACAACCTTTACTGCCTTTTGCAGGGGAAGAAGCGGTTCGTTCTCTTCCCGCCCTCGGAGGTAAAGAACCTGTCGCCATATGGCACTCTCGACGAGCTCCATCCGAACGGTCTCATCTCGTACGAGGATATTCCCGTGCGTGCCGACGGTCTGTCCAAGCGGGCTGCATGCAAGGCCCGCATCGGTGCGCTGGAGCGTCAGATAGATGCTCTCAAAGCGAAGGGCAAGGGGAAGAGCAAAGCGCACTCGAAGGAGCTGAAGGCGCTTATGGACGCCCATGACGAGGCCTTGGACGAGCTCGCTATGCTCGCGCTCGAGGATCAGGAAGGCGGCGACGAGGTGGACGATTTTGATGCTCTCATGGGCGGGCTCGATGACGTCGAGGCCGAGCTCGCTGCCGGATCCTCGTCGCAGTCTAAATCCACCGCCGAGGAGGACGACCACGACGATGACGAGGAAGCAGAGGAGTGGTACGGGATCGGCACGTCTAAAAGCGAGGATAGCGAAGACGACAATGAGGGCGAAGCATCTGAAGAGGGCAGCGAGGCGGACGACTCGGACGATCTCCTCGACGGGGACAAGCCGAGTGAACCGTCCTCATTCTCTCGCATCCCTACCGCACATCTCCACCACTTCCTCGACATCCCCACCACCGCGTCCTTGCCGCCCGACTTCTCATCTCATGACTTCCCCGGTCTGCGCAAGGCCACCGCGCCGTACGTCGTCGAGCTTTCTGCGGGCGAGATGCTCTACCTGCCGGCTTCGTGGTGGCACGAGGTCACTTCGACGTCGCCGGATGACGCCAAGGAAGGCGATGTCCATATGGCGTTCAACTACTGGTTCTATCCACCCGATGCGCTCGATGACTTCGAGAAGCCGTACGAGGACTCCTTGGTCTGGAGTTATCTGCGTAGCAAGGGGCGTCCGGAATCGGGCGATGTACCGGCGGAGAGAATCACGGTGAGAAAGCGGAGCAGGGAGAAGGGCGATAGCGAGGGCTTGAAGAAGGCGAAGCGCTAGGGTACGGGGAAGGGACCCTCGAGGAGGGTGAACAAGAGATGTGCGTGCATCGATTCGTCGTTACCACTGAAACGATTCAGATCGAATGTCTGATGATCTCTCAGACGTCACTCAAGTTCAGCAGTAGGACGAGCAGCGAACAGTCAGTCAGCGAGACGCTGCGCATCCTCGGGAGGTGATACGTTGCTGGGTACGGATCGGGTACGATCAAGCAACGTGGTGATACTGTGGTCGACCACACTGGAGAGCCCGGGACTTCGGATTGAGCCAGGTGTCCGAGCTATCTGATGCAATTGCATGTCATTGGCAATACAGGTGAGCGAGGAGTCCGCGAGAGAGCGGCGCAGGCCATGGTCAGACTCACAAAGCTGCGGCGTACCATGTCCACTTCACCTCCGTGTCATGAATCACAGTTCTCCCGTGTATGACGTGACTATGTGGTCTGGCTGGTGGGCGGAGGCAGAGGGCAGTCGCGGTCGGTGTCTCCTGACACCGAGGCACAGGAGGGTACGTGGTCCATCAGAGGGTGTCAGACTGCACTGACAGTTTGCGATAATGCCACACAGATCCGAGTCTGAGTGGTGGCACCTGACGGTGCTTTCATGTCTCTCCTCAATCAGCGCTGCTGACTGCCATTCAGAACCGAGTGTCGCATGGTCTCCTGTGCACGTCCGGTGTCATATCGATCTGCCTAGTCGCAGGATGGACTGCGTGTCCGTCTGATGAATACTTCGGATAAGCCATGAGGAAACATTGCCGGTCTCCGCTGCTCCGAGGTGGGCAGATATGGCGAGTCTATAGCTCTTCTGGAGCGATTGAATTCGTCGGTCGGGGTGCAAGAATTAGCAACCACGGTACACAGCTGCGCATTGTGACGCGGTCTTAACATGAAGGTTCAACTGCCTCGGGACGATGTCGCGAATGCTGAGCTTGTATTTTCAGGCCGGCAACTCATCAGGACACCGAGGCCGTCGGATATCGATAACGTGCCAGGCATGACATGGGCACGACGTGGGTGCGTTTCTCGCTAAGTCCCCAATCTCTCCCATCTACTCACGAGTGTCCAACTGAATTTGCGGAGTTAAGAGCCTAAACCGCAGAATGCGGAGCTCTGTTCGGGACCCAGATACTGTACATCATATGGAACGACTTCGGGACCAATTTCGTCCTTCAAACCCTCCAGTACTCCAAGCTAGATGCCGCGCGTTCGAAGGGGAACACCCCTTCCCACTTCTTCACGTCCATCTGACTCTCGTTGACCGCCGAGCGCAACTCCTGGATCACACCTCGCGCCGCCTGCATATCCACAACTCGACCGCCCTCGATCTCCTCCTTCGAGCTCTGGATCGCTTGGCTGATGTCCGCATCGATATCCGCCAGCACGCCCTCCATGGCGCTATCCTCCTCCCACCTCAACCCCACCGTGGCGCTCACTATGCGCGCGAGGATGTTCAGGCTCGCTATGCCCATGCCGGATCCGTACAGGGTGCGTGTTCGTATCAGGATGCCCTGCAGCTTCTCCGATGGAGATGCCGTCTTCTGCCCTGACCCGGGACTAAACATCCCCGTCGTGTCGGGTAAAGCGGCTGCGTCCACTCGGAGGAGCCGCTGTCGGGCTGCGGAGGTGAACGCCTGGGCCACAGAAGGGGGACTCGTGGCCAGCATACCGCGCACGATCGCACGGAGACTGTGGATAGCGGAGTGTTTGGATCAGCTGCGGCAAGCATCACGGTGACCTGGCTTACTCCTCAAGGTTCGCGTTGGCGATGAAAGTGTCAACCATGAGGTTCCTGCAGGTGTGGTTTCAGTGGTGGGTTATCGTGGGTGTACGGGCGGTACTGACACATGTCCCAGAACAGGCCGAGCGTCTCCCTGTGTACGTGACCCAGCGGGGCTGGTTGCCGGCTTAGCTGCGGGCATCGTGGAGTCCGATGAGCGGTGAATCGTGTCGCTGGAGGGATCACCCTGCTAGACATTCCCCACAGCGCCTGGCTCTTTATACATCTCTGCCATCGGACAGTACACAACGGGATGTCATCAAAGGGCAAATTTTTGTCGTAAGTCTTTTTTTTCGCATTGCCTCATGTCCGAATAACCAGTTTAGTACGGCATATCAAACTCCCGGAAAGCATTGCTTTCAGGCGCTCAACGGAGCGCGCTCCAGAGTGTCCGCCGAGTTCTCAGCTCGTACCCAAGCCCCACCCAGGCTCTCTAGGGTCGGCATACTACAGGGTTCCCGCTTTATGTGCATGTCGTCGTCGTACGTGCTATGCGGGTTTCGTTTACTTACCGAGCTCACCTTATAACCCGGAGAGACGAGTATGATGTTCCTCAGCAGCGGCACATTCAGCCATGCAAGTGGAACAGTTCACACTCTCCCCTGCGACACGTCTCCCCAGGATCTGGGTTGGCCTCTGGCAGCTCTCCAGTAACGCCTGGGGCAGCGCCCCCGCCCAGCGGGTTCGTGATGCAATGACAACTCACATGGAGAAGGGATACATCGCGTTCGGTTAGTCACTTCCCTTGCTCCTTCTCGGTCGCCGCTCACCACAACTTGACAGACATGGTGAGTCTTCGCTGCGCCTGTGAAATCCTGCGCTCACATACCCGTGCTTTGTGCGTGTAGGGTATGTTCTTTATCTTCTGATTGAAGCTCTATTTGACGATTGTACAATCAGCCGACCATTACGGTCCTGCAGAAGTTCTCTTCGTGAGTTTCCAAGACACCAACTCCGCTCAACTTCATGCTGATACCAGGTGTCATAGGGACAGTTCATCAGGAATCTTCCTGCTGATATTCCTCGTCCGTTCGGCGCCACGAAGTGGTGCGTTTTCGCGCCTATGGAGGTGACCTACGAGAGAGTGCAAGCGGCCGTGGACGAGCGACGGGCGCGGATGAATACTCAGCGCCTCGATCTTCTCCAGGTGTGCATACCACCGCAGTTCGCTGCGGGCGTATGATTGATTACCACCCACGCCCGCAGTTCTTTTGGCAGGATTACAGGGACAGAAGCTACATCACAGCCATCGAGCACCTTCTCAAGCTACGCTCCATCGGGAAAATACGCAACCTGGGGCTGTGTAACTTCGATACGGCAAGGACGGAGGAAATTTGCGTCACCTTCGGGAGGGGCTCCATCGTCTCCAACCAAGTCCAGGTACGTTGTGTGCCTTTTTCGCTTGCAGTTAGGAGACTTGGCTGAGACTGGACAGTTCTCAATCATAGATGTCAGGCCCCTCCATGGCATGAACGACCTCTGTCAGCGGTACGGATTCAAGGTTTTGGCGTACGGCGTCCTGGTTAGCATAAGTTTTACGTCTACGCGTTCGTTACATCTTGACGTCGACGTCGGATCCAGTGCGGCGGACTTCTCACCGACCGGTGGCTCGGCAAGCCGGAGCCAGAGCTATACTCGGGCCAGCTGAACCCATCTCAGCGAAAGGTACTCCCCCTTCGAGTTTTGTCACGATGGTCCTCGCAGCTCACACGCTCACGTTGCGGCAGTATCTCGATGTGATTCTGAAGGCCTGGGGCACCTGGGATCTTTTTCAGAGGCTTCTTCGACTCCTCCGCGATATTGCTGACCGCCACGGTGGCGTCAGCATCGCGAACATCGCAGTCCGCTGGGTGCTCGAACACCAATTCGTCGGCGCCGCAATCCTAGGTATAGTTCCGCTTCCCAGCTTCCTCGTATACCCGTGGCCACGCTCCCATCGCCGCCGTTGATGTTGAGCTGATGATGGTCGTCCCAGGCGCACGATTGGGCCTCAGCGACAACAGCGACGACAACGCTATGGTCTTCACGTTCTCGCTCACAGAGAGAGATAAGGCGGACATCGAGGTAATCTTGGCGCAGTCGAGGAGCAGGAACATGATTATGTCAATTGGGGATTGTGGGGCGGAGTATCGAGCAGCATAGCCTGTACGGACTCAGCCCGGACTGTCGATGAGAACTCTGTTCCCCGAGGCCGAGGTGGCCCCATATTCCAAATAAGTGTCATTCCAAGTCGTGTGATGCTGATACTGGTGGTATGATGTACATATATCTACGCAGAAGTAGAATGTTCAACGATGATAGAACTATGGATCTACGGTATGAAGTGTAAGAACGCCCGATGGGTCGGTGACAAGAATGACGTGCATGTGCACGGGACCACGTCAACCTCGAGAAAGCTGGACAAGACACCCGTGAAAGTCAGTCAGTATACTACAGCAAACTAATCTACAACATATAATACATTGCGTGTGACCTGAGGTCCAGGCGGTAGTCCGTGCCAAGTCCGGTGTATGTAACGAAAGGAAACGCGCCATTAGAGCTTGCTGACTGAACTGGATGCAAGGGTGGCTGTGGTCGCGAGCCTCGTGATCGGCTGCAGCTTCTTCTTGACCTCGCGCAGAATAGTCGTCTTCGGCTGCCAGTCGTCAAAAGCGTCGCGCAGCTGCGCGAACTCGCGTGAGAAGAAATGCGCGATCTTGGGGTCTGCAATCATATCGCGAAGCAGCCATGGGATCTGGCGGATTACAGATGAGCTCGTTTGCATAGCCCCACGAAAGGTTGCATATGGGTCGCATACCTCGTAGTCGTTCTGCTCTTCAACTGCATTGAAAGAATTGATGACCAGTTCGGCATCGGAGTTGGTGCCCTCATTCGTCATGAAGAAGTACTTCACGGCAAGCCTGGGGATGATAGAAGTCAAAGAAGTGCACAGCCTATGCGAAAGATGAGGCTAACGAGTATGTGGCAGGCTCTTCATAGGCGGTCGAATGCCCGATGCCGCTTAATGTGCCAGCGGTCGCTTCGGATAGGTGGGCCAATAGACCACGGTCGGATAACCCCGCGTTACGGATGCGGATGAGAAGGATCAGTAGGTTAGAGAGAAAATCAGATGAACTGGGGATGGTGGTTAAATCAGATAGATGAGAGGCGAACGAGCGTCACACGCACTGGTATGCATCGCTGTCGATATACAGAGCGCGCAGGATCCTAGGATGTGACGCAGCCGTGAATACACCGGAATATATCGGAACGACCTGGTCATTCAACGACGCTATGTAGACCACCTTCGTCTGCCGGGAACATCAGCGCCAGTGCCAGGAAGTGATAGTAGATCCATACCCCATGTTCCAGGATGTTCCGCAGTGCACCCGCGTAGTTCTGAGACAGCTTCGACTCCGTGTCCTGGCACCGTATGTCAGACTACAGTACCCATGCCGGACATAGCAGAAACAATCACGTACCTGGAACTCGAACAGCTCCCGTGCGGAAGCGTTCTCCACGTACTGGCAACACTCGATATGTTAGCGCACGACCTTCAAGGACATAGATCAAGGAACATACTTGGAAGTACGGCTGTAGTAGCGAGCTCGTCCTCAGGTACCGGAGAGGCCCAAGATGGACCCCACACAACGACAACAAGCAGACCCTCTGCGCTTGACCGGTAGGTGCGGAGGCTGCGCCACCCGCTGCTATCGAGGCTGCGGTCTTGGCAAGCGTGTCGACGCTACGCAAGGTCAGGATGTGGCCGTCCTCAATCAGTCGGTCAATGAGATGTGTCGAGACCACACCGCCTTGTGAGTGGCTGGCGACAAAGATGACATCAGCTGCATGCAGGTCCTCCATCCATTCGTCGTTGTCCAATAGGTGGTTGTACACTCTGTTGGTGGCGTGAGATGGTTTAAGGGTCCATGTGGCAACACTGACCTTGAGACCTTCTTGCGAATGGTGCCATCGCCCTCGAGCGGCATCGGTGTTATCTTCTTGAACTTGAAACCGTTCTCGTCGGCGAACTGCTCGAGCGCCTGCACGGTCATGTTGACGAACTTGCTGCTCGAGGATGGCAGCTGCAGATCAGACACACGAAGGCAAGCACAATGAGCTTCGGTACGCGCGACGAAAGCTCACTTCCGACACTTACCCCGCCCGCGAGCGTCCTCGTCACTGCGCCTGTGCGAAAGTAGATCAGCTATGCTTGTTCCCGGACGTTGCGCGGCCGCATTGCACCGGGATTGTTGTGACAAAGCACTCACCAGGCGACCACCCCGCAACCCCGATCACGACGACCCTGCACCCTCCATTGAGTATGTACGGATTCAACTGCTCGCCAACTACGTCCAGCGCCTTCGGAAGCTCCTGGCCAAAAGTGAGGAACTCGGCGGCCGTTTCAGGGCCCTGCTGTGCTCCCGGCGGGGCCGCCCACGTACCAAACGGCTCACGCTCCTTCCCCTTCCCCTTCTTGCCCTTTCCACGACCGCCTTCAGAGAACAGCGCTCCGGCGATGGAGGACAGAGCGCCAGTCAGCTTGGACTTCGTGGTCGGCGCGCGCGGAGGGACATGCGACCGGGAGGCGAGTGGAACGTGTCGGCCCACGTCGGCAAAACGAGGTTCGGAGCTTGCGGCTTGGCGCTGCCCGGAGGCGTTGAGCTCTTTGACGGCGTAGGCGAGGGTGTCCGTGCCCCGCGCGCCGTGTCTCGTTTGATCGACTCCGAGTCCGTCAGCGGCGGCGCTGGCGGCTCTTGCTTCTTCGGCTCTCGTTCCTTGGGAGGCGGCGCGATAGGAGACTTCGTGGGCGACTTGGGCGTGGGTGGCGGCGATAGCGACGACGGCGACTTCGGCGATGACGGCTTCGGAAACGTGGACAGTAATGACGGAACCTGAGGCGACGCGGCGGTTCGCTGAACGTCCTTGCCCGAGGGCACTTCGATCGCAACAGAAGGATTGGGCTCGTCGTCAATATCCATGACCTCCATCCCGCTTTCCTTCTGCTCGGCCGCCTCGTTCGTGACAGCTTTCATCGTAGCGGCACGTGACACGAAGAAAGACATCCAGCCCGACTTGTTGTCAGTGATTGTGGACCGGATCGGGTTGGCAGGTTCTGGAGTTGCAGCACGCTCGGGGGACGCTGCAGGTTCGGGCGTAGAGGACGGCTTCGGGGTCTCCTGTTCCTGATCGCGCGCAAGAGCCTCTTCCTTGACCAACTCGGACTCTGTCTTCGGAGCGTCCGGGGAACCCGATGCGCCCGAGTCCTTGTGTGGATCATCATTCGAAGCACTTGCAGATGACCCATACCACGCCCAGGGAGAGTACCACACAGAGCCGTGGCTCTTCGCAGTCTCCGCGGAGAACACCGACGCGGGCTTCCCATCCGCCTTCTGAGCACCAGACAGTGATGGTTCTCGCGAAGCCTTCTGCTGAGGTTCCGACTCTGGCGCCTCCCCGGAGCCTCAGGCGCTGTAGACTGCTCGGCCAGCGGAGATGACAGGGCGTCAGGCGAGGTCGGAGGTTCCAGATTAACCGTGTCCGTCTTCGGTCCGCGGTCGCTCCTCTCGTCGGGCGGATGTGACGATGCATCGGGGGCCTGACCATTCCAGGCGATGTAGTCCCACCATGAGGCAGGACGAGAATCGGCAGGACCCCCCTCCGGCTTCTGAGCCTTAGCGAGTTCCCCGTTTTGCATCTCCGAAGCCAGAGGAGCTGCGGGAATGGAGGGATGCTCGTCCGGCGTCGGCGGCACTATGTTGATTACCTGCGGCGCAGACTCTGACTCTTTGCTAACTGCTATCGTGGTATCCGTCTCTGTCAGGTAGCTGCTGCATGCACACACGGAGTTATACTCACCGTTCTCGGCCGCGGGAGGCTCCCGGATATCCTCCGCTTGCGCCGAGGCGACCGCCTGCTCGAGAGGAACCTTCGGTCGCCCAAGCAGCGGCAGGCGGAGCGTGAACCGGCTCGTCGTCGGATTCAGGGACGAGACGGATGGTTTCCTGCCCGCAGCCTTCGAGTCCTGAGACTCGACGACCGCCTGCGGAGCAAGGAGCGCGTCCATGCTCGTGGCGCGGGGTCTCGGGACCTCTTCGTCTATCGAAGAGATCGAGGTCGTGTTGCTGTTCATGCGCACGTTGGGAGGGGAGTATTCAACGGAAGAGAATCCCATCGGCGTCGCTTCCTGGCTGGACGAGGGGATTGCTTGTGGAGGGGACGTGGCGACGGCGGTCTCGGTCGGCAGGACGGCGAGCTCCGGCTTGGCCGCTGCTGGAGGAGCGGGGGTTGCGGCCGCAGGCTCGGTCGACAAGCCGCTGCCAGCTGGTTGCGCAGTAGACGAGCTATCCTTGCTACCCCGTCGTGATCGAGAGAATCCGAACCACGACGATCGTGCTGGGGTCGGCTTGGTCGCGCGAACGGTCCGCTCTGGGTCCGCGGACGGGAAGGGAACTGGGGCGGTGTCTTGCGAGGGTACCGGAGTAGGTGTTTCCTGTGCCAGCGTGCCCTGTGTGCTGTCCTCCTTCGTCTGCTGCGCGGGCGCGGGAGGTTCAGAAACACCCTCTATCGGTTTCGGAGACTCGGTGAGATCAACCGGGTTCGATGCAGTCCCTGGTGTTGTCCGAGTTAGTCACATCACAGAGCAGACGACCAAGCGCAGACGCGAAAACGAAGACGACGGTCGAGAACGCTGAGATCATTGCGACATGCGTGCTGCACGTACGGCCACACGACATTCCCGTCGCGGTGCTCTCCTGTCACTGCACACATTCGGAAACGACGCGTGGATCCCTTCCTTCGAGCTAGTGCGAGGAATTGAACTCGATACGACATCCAGTTTGGTCGTGTTCCATGGCAAAGGACGCCCTTGAGCCCTAGATGCGTCTCAAGCCCAGAGAGCTCCTCAAGGCATGACTGACATGCTGCTCATGTGCGAATTCCAAAACTCCAAGAGCAGCTTGTAAAGTAGGCTCGGGATCGCTGGCACCCTGTTGCGATTGACGACATGAAGCACCCGATATCTGTCCGAGAAGGGATAGTCGAAGATGGCGGAGGGTTCGCTTCTTTCTATAGGGAGATTGGAAGCGAACACCAGCTCCTCGCAGTACAAAGATCAATATCCTCGCACTTCTCAAAGGACCGGCAGCTACTGCTCGTTTGCCCATGAGCATAGTATCTGTTCGCAACCTCCCCTGGGAGAGCAACTTCTTGCCTAGCTGCTACTACACTTATACTTCTGCCGAACCGAGCAGGAGAAACCACGTAGAGAAACATAGCGAGGCAGTACGGCGGTCGGATGGTCCAATTCGAGAGCATACACGACATCGTGAACCGTTGGACTGAGGCTACTAACAGCCAAGGTTCGCTTCTCTCGATGGGCCGTTCAGCCTCAGAAGACGAGAAGTAGGGCTTCTAGGGCTTCTGGCACTTCTTATGAGGCTTGAGCATCCGCAGCAGTTACTGCGCATCCATCGTCTCCGGACGAATGCCAACTCCCCGCAGCGCATAGCACGACGAAACAGATAGAACACACATACCTAGCACAGATTGCCCATTCCCCAGCACAACTGCTTCCGTCGAAGCATCGTCCGTGCTCAACTTCGAACGCTTCCTCGCGATATCGCCGCTCTCCGGTGGCGGAAGCTGGCTATCCGACCGCGGTTCGACACGGCTCTTGTAGCTCGAAGCGTTCGAGTTCAAGCGTTCGCGCTTCCTGGATGACTCGCTCAACATGCTCGCCGCATCGTCGACACTGACCACCGGAAGCCTGTCGATGGCCGAGCCGAGCCTGGCACCTTGTTCTGGCTGCGCGAATACAACAGAGACTGCGGTCGCCGGCTTCTGTCGCGTCGGGCCAGACAGCGACGACCGCCACTTGGGCGCTGCTGAGGACCTCGTGGACGTCGTGCGTTCCCGTTCTCGAGGAGAAGACATGGAGGAGGATGAGGAAGACGATGAGCACGATGGTGCCCGCAGCGAGGGAGCCTGACGTTTACGGGCACCTGCGGACCACGTTCCCGGCGATGAAGTCATTCCGGCGGAGCATCAAACGGGTTCAGCTCCGACATACCTCTGGCGCTGAACAAATGATCTCCGACTGATTGCCCACCAGCCAATGGGCGAATTGCCTCATCGCCAAAATGCCGCAAGATTCGCGTCTTTCCCTCCATCCCCCATCTGCTCTCCCGTCCCGCTCCCCTTGTTTTGTCCCTTCACCGTCCTCCACACCCTCACAACTGGCTATATGCGCATATATCGAGCTCGTATGAGGGCGGCGTCGAGTGGGAGGTATCCTCAACAAGCTCGATGTCGTCTTCAACTCTCTCTGGGTCGCAAGATTGACGTGGTGGATGATGCGGGGTGGGCGAAAGATTGCGAGCAGAGTCAACAGCGGGGCATATGTGAGGGCTGCTAGAGGGGCATTTGAGACACTCGTTGGGTTCGCAGGTGCGTCGTACAGCTCAACACGCCCTGCTGGGTGAGAGGAAACCCTCGCGAAATCCGGCAGTGGTTATTCGTACTTTCTAAGGCTATATGCGCGTATCATCTGCGCATATAGCTTGCTTTACTTACCATCATTGCGATTCAGATGCGTCTGTCACACCGGAGTCCATCCCAGACTCTGCCGTGCAGGACGACCTTCTTTCCAGGGCCTCGTTCTAGCGCTCGGCGCCTGCTTTCCGCGCGCCTTTCCTTTTGGCCGCAGGACGACTTTTCGCCAGGACCACTTTTCTCCATCTTGTCGCGGACCTGCACCTCACGCAAGTTGATCTCCTCGCTCGCCGGATTGTCGACTGGGTCACCAAGAAGATCACAAGTCAATAGCGCCATGACCCGTAACATCATCGATGAGGTCCCTCGGGCTTGTGCTGGCCGTCTTGGCTTCCCCAATCTGCTTGGACGACCCCTGGACATGTTCGGGACTCGTCTGGACCCTGTCATGTAACTCGGCACACTGTCATCACCATCAGGGGACGACCGTACGTCGCCACCAGCCCTAAATCATCCTGGCTCGGGGAACGCTTCGCACACTCGGCGCTGACTCGGGAACCGCAGCACCTACGCGGCCATGTCCGGCCATCGTAGAGCACCCCATGACGACTCATGACGATTATCGGCGACCCCATTCGTGCTTCCGGTACAGGTGGCGTCCTCTACTCTTCGCCGACAACCCCTTCCTTCTTCTCTTCCCAGACTTTGTGATAGACCCGGCGATGGCGGCGATGGTCTTCCGACTTTTCGCCAGCGGCTGTGAGACGTTTCGGAAACTGTGAAACGTTCGTCTGGTGACGAGCGACCGAAGATTTATGTTTGTTTGTCCTGATTACGTAAGCCGCGGTAACCGTCTTATCGTTTTCACATTTGGCCCCTCCGAGTCCTCGCCGCTTCCACCACCGTCCCTTGGCCTTGCCCTCCCTCCACAATGGCGTCTCGTTGTCAAAACCGCCCCTCTTCAATGCTACTCGCTCTTTGCGTCGTCGCCGGTCTTTCGATCACGGCGCGTGCCCACAGCAACGGCATGGACATGAGCATGGACGGGTCCATGGATCTGTCGGAGGGCCAGATGCTTCCTTGGCTGCACTTCACGCCCGGAGACATCCTCTGGTTTTACGGATGGGTACCCTCGAGCACCGGCGCGATGGTCGGGACATGTATTGGCCTGTTCTTGTTGGCAATGGTGGATAGGTGGATTGCGGCGTGTCGGGCTGTTATGGAGGCGCACTGGAGTAAGAGGTATGTTCACCGTTTTATGATATATGTTACTTCGTCGCATCTGTCCGATTCTTTGCCAGAGGCAGCGTGTCGATGTAGCAGTGTCATACATTCTGTTGCTCGGTGTTTGACGATCGCCGCTCTGTCAAAGGACGTCGCCAGTTTCATGTGTTGCTGCTCTATGTGCTCCTTGTATTCTCCTTACGTTCGGCGTTCCTTGACCATTGAATGTTGTGCTGATATCACACGTCTCCGCAGGGCTCAGATCGCTCAAGCCGACAGACTTAACCTCCCATCTTCCAAGAAGTCGTCTACCGCCTTCCCCGGCCGCGTTCGCGACGCAGTCACCATGCGTAGCGGCCCACCCTTCATCTTGTCCCACGATGTCACTCGGGGCATCATCCATGCCGTTCAATCCGCCCTGCACTTTGCTATAATGCTGGTCGTCATGTACGTCGTTCGACGTATCCGTCTGCTCGAGCTTGCATGCTGATACTTCCGCTCAGGACATTCCAAGCGGCGTTCATCATCTCTATCGTGGTCGGCTTGGGCGTAGGGGAGACCCTGTTCGGGCGGTTCGCCAGCCACGCTGGGCACCACTGATTCGGAGTCACCGGCAACCTGCTATTCTCTCACTTTACGACTACTAGGACTGATGACTGGATATGTACTTCTATATGTGCTAACTGTCCTATACGACGATGACCTGTTTTCCATGCGCATGACTGTCGGCGGGACCGCGTAGGCTGTGCAAGCCTACCGCTGTCAAGACTTCGCCCGCCTGACTCGACAACAGTCCCTCCGCAGGCCTCATAAATTCCCTGGGTCCTCTGGTAATGTGGGAGCCGCTCCCATTCGACGATCACCTCTGAGCATCACGACATGGCCCGCACTGCTGAGGACTTCGTATTCTTCTGGAAGCCCGAGCAGCCGCACGGGTGGGCGTCGCAGTGGTACAAGTCGCCCTTCTCCGCGCGCGTCACTCTTCCCGACGGTGAGGACCGCGACGTCACGTTCACGACCGCGGAGCACTGGATGATGGGACAGAAGGCACTCCTGTTTGGGGACCAGGAGATCTTCGAGCGCATCGTCGGGCTTCCTGCCTCTGACAAGTCTGTGTCTCCTCCGAACCCTACGCAGTCCGCCTCGGCCGTGTCTACCGAAGGTGGTCCCGTGCGCACTACGCGCTCGCGCCCATCGCGGTCCAGGACGAACACGACCGCGACGAGCACGATCAAAGCGAGCACGACCAAGGCACCCCGGACGCGCATCCCCGGGCCCAAGGAAGTGAAGGCGCTCGGGCGCAAGGTGCGCAACTTTGACGAGGGGAGGTGGGCGCGCGAGCGCGAGCGGATCGTGCTCGCGGGCTCGCTGCACAAGTTCCGGCAGCACGCGGATCTGCGCGCGCTGCTGTTGGGGACGGGCGAGCGGGAGCTGGTGGAGGCGAGCCCGATGGACCGGGTGTGGGGCGTGGGGGTGGGGGCGCGGAGGGCGGCGGAGATGTGTGTGGGTGCGGAGGGGAGGGAGGGGTGGGGGATGAATTTGTTGGGGAGGGCGTTGGGGGAGGCGAGGAGGATCTTGAGGCTGGAGGGGGAGGACGGGAGCGCTACACATAGTGAGGAGACGGCTGAGGGTCGGGAGGAGGCGTCGTGAGGTGCGGATTCGAATAGTCGTAATCGTTGCGCCTATGATTCATCTGACTACTTGCCCGACATGATTTAGGACCGGTTGCTCAATTGGACGACGCCTAAGTGCGTGCTCTGATTGCTCATAGCACGAGCGGTAGATGATTGAGGGATTCATAGTCTCGTGCAAGCCACGATTCACCATGCAGGATGAGTGTGACATGCTGCTCTGATTCATTGTGCGGTCACTCAGGTATATACATGCAGAACGCTGAGCGAACGCGTACAGACATATCCCATATTTCCCGGAGCCCGGTGCACGACGACGTACCGCACCGGACGCGTGATGGACGAGATGATTGTCAGTTGCAGCAAGAATCCCGTGTCTCAGGACCGCTAGAGGAAGGAAAGTCAGGACCCACGTTCGCTCACGAAACGGAGAGAGCTCTTACTCGTTGCAGGCGTAATAGGTGTCCCACTGGAACATCGCGGCGCCGAGGAACGCGCCGATGAAGATGCATATGATGATGTAGCCTGCGCAACGCCATGGGCATCCTGTGAGATCAAGGGAGGAGGCGGTGAACGTACCGTTGTAATACATGGCCAGCAACATCACGAAGTACCCGACGGCGAACTGCACCGTGAAGAGCGCTGCACGAGCCAGCTGCTGCAACAGCCTAAGACGTCCGACACCCGAGTTGCGCACGAGCGTCGGGACAAATACGCCGAGGCCCTTGTTGCTGGCTACGTCGCTGCCGTCCGCCATACCCGTGGAGCAACATGATGCGGCCGCCGTGCCATTCACGCGGTGGAGGTACCGGTCGAACTCGCGCTGAAGGCGGCGAAGGAGCTCGAGAGCGATCACGAGGAAGATGACACCGATGCAGGAGCCGGCGAAGGCGCCTCTGCTGGTGACGTGCCAGGACCGGGCGATGAAACAGCTGTCGACCGTGTACCAGTTCCACAGCATCTGTGGGAGGAAGATGTCAACCAGCCCTGTCGACCGTGGTTGCAGCACTCACCGAGATCTTGCACGAGCTGCTGCCGCCCATACCTCCCATGCTCATGGCGGCGCCAGTCGCGCTCGCGGAGGCCGACGTGGCCGTGGCCGTGTGCGAAGACATTCCTGACATATCCATGGCGGTGACAAGGTTGGCACAGAAGAGTTCGCGATGTCGGTCAAGGACAACCGCACTCGAGAGCGCATCCTTGCGTTTTATGGCTCGCCAGACAGCCCAGACAGATGCAACAAGACACTGTACCTCTGGCAAATTAATCGATCATTACTGGTAATTGGGGTGGTGCCAAGCTTGCGAGAAGGGAGCCTCCCGAGCGGAGAGGCAGGACGCAGGCAAGTCGACCAGCGCTTCGTTACCCCGGTTCGAGCGCCGGTGAAAAAGACTTTTCCACTGTGTTTGTAGCAGCCAAATATCGTGGAAAAACTCTCCGCTGATACTCAAGGCTATGGACACAGCTGGTTCTCAAGTTGTTCCTCGCCGTCTCGGACACCCTCAAACCCATCGAACCCGTCCTCGAGCGTCCGGCTCTCGACGACGATGACAGACTTTGGTGCTCCCCCAGTCATCCCGACGGCTTTGCAGCAATACAAGTAAGTACGCGCTAGATTCACGTCGGCAACACTGTCTCACTCTTCTGCAGTTCTTACGTCGAGGATCCAAAATGGCAGCGCAAGTTCTCGATAATCTGGGCAGCAGGCGTTGGCATCGCCGTGCTTGCCTCGGTCCCACACGTCGCTCGTGCCTTCAGAAACCGACGACTCTTCCGCGGGTCAATCACCGGCGTCACCGAGCGCGGTAGCAACTACGCCCCGACGGGCGGCGTCGATGTCAAGCCTCCGAGGACAAGGCGCAGAATATGGGGCGTCGTAGAGACACTATGGTCGTCGACGTTGTGGACGTTGCCAGGGGTAGAGCTGGATTTGGGCCAGAGTACGTCTTCGCATAGCCTTACCAGGTTTTCCGGAGTACTCACCTGTTCGCACAGTGATGGTCATCGCAGCTTACCTCGCCCTCGTTGTCGCATGCATTACGATGCACGCGCCTCTCTTGGACAACCCGAATCGAGCTGGTGAGTACAGTTTGTCTTGAGCATCACCGTACAGAACCCCCTTGGTCTTGTGTGAGATTTCACCCCGCTCGCTGGGCTCCTTTTCCTGCCCGAACGGAAGCTTGCCAGTATCACCATCACGTCTGCGCCCTCTAGGTTGTGGAATGATACACCGTGCGCGGGAGCTCACCGGCAGGCGCGAATGACCGAGCTTTCCCCGATGTCAAGCGAGACTTGCGGGGTCCAGAGATCACAATTATTCGCTTGGGGATGACATCTGAATTGACTACTGACGCATCCTAATAGGTTTCCTCGCCCTCGCTCAGTTCCCGGTCGTCTTCCTCTTCGCGACTAAGAACTCGATCCTCTCACTTCTCCTTGGTCCGGGCAACGGGTACGAGAAGCTCAACTATATTCACCGATGGTCAGGGCGCGGCATGTTCATCGGTGCTGCCGTTCACGGCGCCCTCTGGATCAACAACCACATCTCCTACGGCCTGCCCATCCTCGGGCAGCAGAAGGAAACGTCCGGGGTTGCCGCTTTCGGCGTCCTCTGCGTTCTCGTCCTTACCTCCTTCCGGCCGATCCGCCGGTTCTTCTACCAGTGGTTTTTCGTGGTTCAGTAAGTGCCGCTCTCTCACGAGATCGCTACCTCGATGCTCATACGTATGCCGTAGTGTACTCGGGTTCGTTGCGTTCTACATCACCGTGTGCTATCACACGATCTACGCCTCGCCCTGGATCTTCCCGCCACTAGCCTTCTACGGCTTCGACATTCTTCTGCGCATGTTCCGCTACCGCGTCAAGGACGCCACGCTGGTCCCAGTAGATAGCAACATGACTCTGGTGTGTCTGTTCTCTCTAGCCGGTTCGTTCTCCTTGCTGACGCGCTTTGCTAGATCCACGTTCACGACTGCGAAGACGGCTGGGTTGCAGGGCAGCACGTCCGCCTGCGTGTATTCTTCTCGGGCCGCGTGTTTGAGTCGCACCCTCTCACGATCGTGAACGCGCCTGCCTCCTCGTCATGCGTTCCCGGTAACAGCATAACCCTCGCTGCACGGGTCGTAGGTGACTGGACCGGTGCCATCAACAAGTACGCGCTCACGGAGCAAGAACGCCTGCGTGTAGAGAAGGACGAGCAGCCCGGTGTTCCCGTCCAGGTCATGATCGACGGTCCTTACGGTGGCTCCCGTGTCGACCTCGGGGAGTACGAGAGCGTGCTGCTCATCGCGGGTGGATCGGGCGCAACTTTCACACTCGGTCTTCTCGACGACATCGTCGCACGCTGCGTCAAGCTCGGTCGTCCGCACGGAGAGAAGACGCGCCGGATCGAGTTCACGTGGTGCATACGATCGTTTGGTAAGTCCTCCGTCACTCACTGCGTTTGATGGGCACTGACAATTCGACTCCAGGCGCTATCCATTGGTTTGCGCCGATGCTCATGGAGATCGCGAACGCCGTGGCAGGCACCTCTCTCGACCTCCACATCAGCGTGTACGTGACCTGCCTGTGCAACCCCGAAGACGTCCCGCCAATACCGAACATGAACGTTGTCGCAACGACACGCCCATCCATCACCGGCCTGCTGCGCGACCTCGTCACCCCTCCGTCGTCCATGGCCGCATCAGCATCAGGGAAGGCGGACGTGGACGTCGAGACGCAGTCGGTGGAGACTGAGTCGGACGAGAGCGCGCTGGGGTTCTCTGCGTCGTCGCGGCTGAGCTGGGTCGGGCTCGGGGGTGGCGTCGCGGTGTGCGCGGCGGGCCCGGAGTCGCTGACGCGGGAGGCGCACAATGCGGTCGCGCGGGTGAGCTTGACACGGGGTGTTGAGCTGGGCGGCGTCGCGCTGCATACGGAGCTGTTTGCTATCTAGGGCGACGTTACGACTTGGATGATTTGGATGACTTGTTGTACTTGTATGGATGGAGGATTGACCACGGACTATCAATACTTGTTACGACATAAGTGGCCTAACCTCGAAGCTTGTGACTCTTACAAATCGGTCTGTACACAAGCCTGTCGGGATAATGGGGGGAGGGTCGAGGTTCTGTAGCTCGTCCGACGGGGCTGAGGAGTTCTGCGACGGCGTGGATCAATCTTCGGAGTGGCAGCCAAGGCTCAAAAATACTCTCTATCTGCGGAGAGTTTTAAACACTATTTGGCTGGGACAAACGAAGAGGAAACGTATCTTCAACCGGCGCTCCGGTGGGTGGCCTGGGTTACAGCTTCCGGTCAGCGCTGACCGGAAGGGTTGCAGCTTCGACTTGCTTGCATCCGGCTGCCAGTACGGAAGTCTCCCCTCTCGCAAGTGGGGCAGCGGTACGTCCCTTCGTGCATTCCTAGAATTAAACACTCAATGCGAGGGGTATGGGTCATTGTCACCAAAGTATGGACCGTCTGCTGGACTGGGTGCGAACCTATCTGGTGGACCTTCAAAACGACAGATGTGCTCTCGAGACGTATCGTGCGGCATCTCAATGGCGTGTACGTCTCGGCAACTAGGGCTGGTGTTGACAGCAGATTCGTCATGCGCGTTCTCGTCTCTGGATATCTAGCATCCTCGTCCTCTCAGATGTCCTCGCAGCCGTCCTCCGCTCGTCCTGCTTCCCGTCTCACTCAAAGGCACTGTCCCGGCGACTTCTGACACCTCTATCCCGCGTCTTCACGCCTTTGGTGCTCTCACATACCCGACATGCCTCCTCATCATGACCACGAGATCTCCTCCGACTCGAGACATACAACGGCCGCTCCGCCTGCGCCGGATCCCCCTCCGATACTATTGAGAGGGGCGACAGGGAGGTAAAACCAGAGGCGCATTGGAAGAACAACGAGGAGCATGTCCTTCCCAAGAACAACATGCCTTTGGTTTTCATCGGTCTCATGGCCTGTGTCTTCCTCGCTGCCTTGGATCAGGTATGTTCGGCGCCGCTCCACGGTCCACGGTCCGACGCGCTCCCCTTTGGCTCAGGGCCAAACTCTCATCTCTTGACAGACAATTGTGTCTACCGCTCTGCCCACCATCGTCGCAAAACTGGGAGGCGGCAAGGACTACAGCTGGGTTGGAAGGTATGTGCCACCCCGATCGTCCGCCCGTCGTCTTCGCTGAGCGCGCTTCGACTCAGTGCATATCTTCTCGCATCCTCAGCGCTGTCGCCCATCTATGGGAAACTGTCCGACATGATCGGTGCGCTCACTCTGTCACTATGTGTGCGGCCATGCTGATACCACACAGGCCGCAAGCCCATCCTCTTCGCGGCTATCGCCATCTTCCTCGTGAGTCCGTTGTGGTGCTGTAGGTTATGCCGAAGCTTACCTGAACCACAGCTCGGGTCCGCATTGTGCGGCGCAGCTCAGAATATGACTTGGCTAGTCGTCGCCCGCGCCGTCCAGGGTGTAGGCGGCGGCGGTATCATGCAGTTGGTACAGATAACCATTTCCGACATCGTTTCCCTGCAAGAGTACGTGTCCTCCCGGGATGCCTTGCTGCGCATACGCTGATCGTTTGCTCCTAGTCGTGGCAAGTACGGAGGGTACATTGGTGCTACTTGGGGTATCGCTAGGTAAGCTGTTTACAGCGCGCCCAACGACACACATCGCTGACTGCAGCGTGCAGTGTTATAGGACCGCTCCTCGGTGGTGTAAGCGTTCAAACCACGTATTCTCTTCCGGACCACTCACGACGAATATCCTCAGGTCTTTGCTGATCATGTTTCTTGGCGTTGGTGAGTCCTCTCACGCTCCGGTGCGAGGATACTGCCGTGTCTGACTACCTGCTATTCGCAACAGGTGCTTCTTCATCAATCTGCAAGTAGTTCGCCATTTTCGAGAGGTTGAACGCGCGCTGACGACACACGTATACTTAGGCCCACTGGCGCTGTTGGCTTCGCTTTACTATTCTTCTTCTTGAACCTCAACCCTCACCAAGGGCGGTCGTTCAGAGAGCATCTGGCGGTATTCGACTTCGTGGGACTGCTCTTCATCTTTGCTGGTGTCATCCTCATCCTACTTGGTTTCAACTTCAGCGAGACGAGCTGTGGGTGTTCCATCTTAGCCACGGCTTCTCGCGCAGTCTTCGGAGTGCTGAACGTCCGTGCATGCAGGGTCTACACCGAAAACCATCGCACCCCTCGCCGTCGGTGTCGCATGCTTGATCGCTGCATCGGTGAATGAGCTGCTCACGAACCGGTCGCCCATCATTCCGCCACGGCTTTTCAAGGTCCGTCTAGTCTTTACCTGCAATCTCATTACAACACCTCGTCTCAGTTGTCTATGTAGACCCGAACCACGGGGCTCATCTTGATATCTACCTTCCTGCACGCTCTCGCGACCTTCGCAGGCACATATTATCTGCCAGTGTACTTCCAGGTGCTTGGTTCTTCTGCAACTAATGCTGGCATCCGGTAAGTCACACGCGAATTGTTCTGCTCGATTGCGAACTCACCAACGCTCAATGCCACAGGATGCTGCCCTTCTCTCTGGTTGGTGCCGCGATGTCTATCGTCGTTGGCCAGATTATCTCCCGGACTGGTAGCTGGCGGCCAGTAATGTGGGTGGCATGGGCCATAATGACGCTCGGCTACGGTCTTATGATTACCTTGGACGACACTTCAAATAAGTAAGTTACGGAGCAGCCTTGGAGTACAGTCTTACTGACATCCCCCGTCCCTCCAGTGCGGAGAGAGTCTTGTACCCCTTCGTTGCCGCCGTCGGTATGGGCTGCTTGTTCCAGGTATGTGTTCTCATTTGGACCATATTCAACCCTCACCATTCACGTCCGATAGACTCCCCTCGTCGGTCTGCAAGCGGCCATGCCTCTCAAGGACATGGCAACAAGTACGGGTGCCTTTGTGGTGATCCGGTCAATCGGTGGCACTGTCGGCATTTCAGTCGGCCAGGCGATCATCTCCAGCGTAAGTGCACAAAGTTGTGCACGGTAGGCGAGAACGATCCTGACAGACATCGTACAGGAACTGCGCAGACGTGTGGCAACTATCCGAGCGTTAACATCGACACCTCGCCGTCTGCTTTGACGCAGGCCGTGAGGCAGATCCCGAAGCTCTCTGTGCGTAACATTTTCCTTTTGCCCGATGTCCTCGTGCCTAATCCGCTGCCCTTGACAGGATGTCGCTGAGCGCGTCGCATTGACGCACGCATACGCCCGCTCGATCGCCACCATCTGGCTCGTTATGACGCCGATGTTGGGTGCCGGTTTCATATGTGGTACGCTTCCATTGCAGATCGTAGCTGCAAACGACTACCGCTGACAACCTCGCAACCTCACACAGTGCTGTTCCTCCGCGGGTACACGCTCAAGCGTGTCGTAGTACGCAAAGCCGAGAACAAGCTACAAGCCAACCTCGGCGAGGCCGAGGCACAAGGACAGGCTGGCCTCGCCGCCAACCCCGGGCCCATCGCGCCCGTCAGCGAGAAGGGCGAGACCGCAACTCGGGGTGCCGCAGCGCCCGTCCTTGGCGAGCCGTCCATTGAGAAGGAGGTGTTGGAGAAGGCGAACGACTTGGAAGTATAGTGCGGCGGTGGGAATGTCCGTGTCTCGAGATATCTGTTGTTCACGATCTACCTACGGCTGGACACGCAGCGGCGGGCGTCGATGTTGTGAATGATATCAATTCCAAGTACGTAGACAGCCTATACTTAATCAGTTAAGGCCTCAAAGGTTGGCCGGGGACGGAAGCGTGGAATCATTGCAGGAAATGTCACACAGTTCTTATATGCGCATTCAAGGCTATTCAATTGGGATCGTGGAGGACAAGTGCAGGAGTGTGTACGGCCGTGTAAGTAGGTGTGACGATTACTTATATAAGCATTACTTAACATTCGCTATAACGTCGGGTTCAAATCCAATCCTTACCGTGCTTACTCTCTGACCACCATCGTCGTCCCCGATGCCCTGACTGTAGCTCTTGACTGTACAAACACAATGGACGGCTCGACAGCGCAGTCGCCGATTCCCATCGCGCCGCTGATCCCGCTTCCTGGGCAGAATGAATCGACGAAGAGAGACGACAAGGAAGACATCTTCGCAACCTTGTTCTCCCCACCGACACCACGAGCATCCCCCTCACGGACTCCAGAGCCGACGTACAGTCGCCCGAGCAGACATGTCCGGACAGAGTCGACGGACTCGGAGTTCGGGGCGTTCGTGTCTGTTCCGGCTACTGAGGACCCGCTCCGTCTCGGGGATGCGTCAGAATCGGCGCCATTCACCCAGCTGCAGAACTACGAGTTCTTCGACAAGTTTGCGGAGGACGCAAGGGTTGCGTCGGAGAAGAAGCGGAGAGAGGTTCTGGGCGAGATCTTGCAGCATGAGGACGACCCCATGTACTGGTTGCAAGGTGCGAACACATCACATACCTCTGGGACGTCTACCCCCCGGTCTTCGCAGAACATAACGGAGACAGTACCCTCTGTACTCCATGGCGACTCTCTCATTGACCTCGATTCTCCGTCTGAACTCCAGGGCCAGAGGCCATTCGCCGCTTCCACCACCCATGTTCCTTCTGACTCGTTCGATCGTGCCACACCATCCACATCACATTCTGGACAGTCTGACAACTCATTCGACGACTTTCTCGACGACCTTGATCCACTTGTGGATGGCACGGTGGGTGAGAGAGAGCCACGGCAGCATGCGCACACCACTCCACACTCCCCGTCACAGCATCTACGCTCGCCTTCCCTTCCGCCGACCTCTCCCACGCGATTATCCCACCCAGAAATCCAGCGGACACAATCATCATACTTCACTCCGCCTTCCTTCCCGTCTCGTTGGGTGTCCAACCTCCTCACGTCCACGATCCGTGCACCTCGCACGAGTCCATCAACACCGCCCACCGATGCTACGTCGATATTCACTACTTCGCATCTCGATGACGCCCCATTTGCTTCGACATCGCGCATCGGGACCTTCCCAAGATCCGCACCTCACTCACGCGCGGCGACTGTCTCGGAAGGCGCACCGTTGGACACTGCGATCACCCATGGGACTCCATTCGCGCCGCACGCATTCGTCCCACCGTCGGGCGCTCCCGGCTTTACGGGGGACCGGACATGGGACAAGGGCTTCGAGTTCGATAAGACGCAGGTCGAGCGCAGGAGCATACGGCTGACCGGCCGCAAGGAGATGACCGTGCCCGTATTGAATGTCGACCTGGCGGACCAGCTGCGCCCATTCCTCCCGGCGCTGGCGCGTCTCCCGAAGGCGTGGTCGCTGCTGTACAGCCTGGATCAGCACGGTATATCGCTGCACACCCTGTACACGCGATGTCAGGACTTCAAGGGCAGCCAGCTGCTCGTCGTGAAGGACTCGGGGAGAGTCTGTTCGGCGCGTGGATGGGCGAAGGCATCCATCCGTCCAAGGGTGCCTACTTCGGGAGTGGGGAGTCGTGCGTACATATCCCCGCCTGCTGCACGTCTCGTTCTGACTTGTCTTCTAGGTTCCTTTGGCAGAAGGTCGGACCAGACCGCGTGCGCGTGTTCAAGTGGACAGGCAAGAACGACTACGTCGCGCTCTGTGAGCCAGATTATATATCCTTCGGTGGCGGGTGAGTGCTCGGAAGCTTTCTCGTCGCGGAGGTCTGGAAGTTAATGTGACTGCTATCCTAGTGACGGACACTACGGGCTGTGGCTCGACGACACGCTGATGGACGGGTCGTCCGCGCCGTGTCCGACCTTCGACAACGAGCCACTGTGCTCCGCTGGCCCGCGGAAGGGCGAGACCGTCACGTTTGAGTGCGTTGGACTTGAGGTTTGGGGCATTGGCTAACCCCGATCAAGACAACATCTTCGCGCCGTGCAGGAGCGGCGCAGACACGATATCGATCCATGGACTGGGACAAGAACTGTATCGCATACCTGTTGTGTTCCGCGCATCTTCGCATATATTCGCACTCATCTTTGTATCATACCCCTCGCGCTCAGGTCAAATAACAGTGCGCATTCCAGAGGTTTGGTTACTTGTGCTCCTTCCTCGGGCATGCGCTCTCTTCCTGACGCTTTGCCCCTCCAGTCTGAGGTCATTCCGTCAGAACTTAGTCAAGGCGCTCCGTATTCCAAGGCACTGGACCCCGACGTACGCTGCTGGGCGGCTGTAGAGCAGCACCGCGGTCTTCTCGTTTTGCAACGTGCCCTTGGTGAACGTTATAAGTGCAGCTGCTCAAAGACATTGGCGAGTGTCGAAAGTAACACGCGTAGGGACTTGATCAGGGTCTGAGAATAGCAGGTCATCATTACGAGCGTCGATTCGGTCAAACACAGTGCCGTCACGACTTGGCAACCTATCACCACTTTGGTCGCGTCGACGCGTCATCAACGTCTCCAGTATGTCGCTGCAGACGAACGCAGAGCGCGCAAGTCTATCTGGAGCTCAAGGTATGGCTAAGCATCGTGTCTCGTGGATTCCGCTAAAGGTGTGGAAATTCTCTTGCAGAAGAAACGGCGGCCTCGCTGGCTCCAGCACTGAAGCGCCACGAGGTCGACGCACCGATTGCGACTACTTCAAGTGAACCTCTGAAGTCTCTCAGTGGGATCTCCCTTTCGACATCTCCTTCGAGGTTGACTGGCGCATTGATGTGGACACACGGCGTAACTAACGACTGCCAGATGTTCTCAAATTTAGCCCCGCAAGACTTGCTGACCCTGTCACGGATGACTGAAGCGTTCCGACAACTGCTGTTCGACCGCCGGTTGGCCACGGTCTGGAAGGCGGCTCGCCAGCGTACCTTTCCGGATGCCCCGGAATGCCCCGAGGACGTGTCGGAGCCGTTCTCGACTCGCGACATGCGACAATTTCGCACATTGTGTGGACTACACGTTCGTCGAACGCAAGGACAAGTGCGGCTGGTGCGGTGATGTCGCCTTTGGCTTTTGGGAGGCATTTGGGCACTCTATGCACGGCAGCCACTTTTGCGAGCTTGGTCCTATGGAGCCAATGTGGAAAGACGTCCTGTTCACTGGGCTCAGTCGTTGCCGTGAGGGTGGTCAAGGCCGCGGGTCTGGATCCCAGCACGGCTACGGTCAGGCAGATGGACGAACAGGAAGCCTGGTTCTTGTGCACGACCTACAACGCTGTCGACATCGAGGGCACCGAGTATCGCCCTGTGATGAACTGGCGACAATTCGTACGTGTATACCCATTATTCGTCTGCTCGTGACTCACGGTATTGTCAGGTTAATCATTATCTGGGTGAGAGCGCGAAAGGCAACCGCGCACACAAGTTGTGTCGGCTCGGAGACGTCAAGAGCGAGGTCATGCGCAAAGTCGAGGAAGACGCTCGCGATGATCCTCAGAGCACGGTTTGGCAGTGTGTGTTCACTGCGCTTCCATTCGCAAGCCTAAAGATATCATGCTCCTGCATGCTCGGCAGAAGTACGTGGTTCGCACTTCGCGGAGGACGCATATTGATTCATACGATCAGGCATGACATCTACTAACCTATCTACGACAGGGACTATTTCCGGCTGCCGGTGGAAGGTTGCGCGCGCGAACCCTTGCACCACAAAGGACGGCAAGACCCATTCGAAACACACCACTCTCAAAATACTCGTTACTCCTGAACAGCGAGTCGCACAGTACAATGCTTTCCGAACTGGCCTGTCCGAGTCGGATTTAGCGTCATGATCTTGCATCGAGCTGCCATGGCTCATGTCCACGCTGTGTAGTTCAATTCCTCGTAATGGTTCACTGTCCATATACTGAGTCTCAATAAAGCCACGAATGACAATGTTTGACGTACCTTCAGTTCATCACCGCAACTCGCACCAAGCCCGCAGAAGTGGCTCCCGGAAGCCCATGGGCCACAATTCCAGGGTACGTGTTTCGACTGGACTCGGAGGATGCGATGGTACGGAGATACGACGAGCTCGGTATATCGGGCGAGCGAAAGAGGTCGATTTGCGCTTCCACATCCAGACCGCCTGTCTTCAGTACGATACAAGTGACGCTCCGGAGATGTCGGAGACGCAGAACGGCCTCGTCCAGACGACGCCAGGCGGATAGACCGCGGACGACTTGGACGATTTGTGCATCCCATGTGCCGACGTAGAAAGTGATGATGATAGTCCGCAGCTGCGGCGGGGCGGAGAGCACGAGCTCGACGTTGGCATCGAGGACATCATTGAACGCAGCCAGGACCGCGGCCCGGTCATTGATGGGGACATTGCTCAAGAGCGTAGGGAAGTTCAGCTGCATGGTTCGGAGAGAGATGTACTCCTGGAGGATCGGGGTCCGCCAGTACTCTGATGTAGCTGCGACACAACAAACGCATCAGCGGGTTCGAAAGTGGTCCACTAGGTGCACCCTGTACGTACGTGGTCGCACGCCATCCAATATGGGAAGGAGCATGCTTGGGATCACATCCACCCGAAGGTCGACGAGTGTCTTCGTACTGTGATTGAGGAAGCTGGCCAGGGGCGGGAATTGTGGCATACCGGGAAGAGAAAGTCGCAGTGTCCGTAGCGGCCAGGGCGGGTCGGCCCGTTGGATGATGTGACCGAATCCTTTGAACCCAGAGTGACTCATTCGGTCTACTTCGCACTGAAGGTAGAGCTCTCTGACACGAATTCCGGTCAGGAGAAATGTGAACCACGAGGAGGACTCTAGGGGTGGATCCCAGGAGCAGACCGTGTTCACGAAATGTAGCTGGTCGATTGCTGGGAATAAACAAAGTAGATCGCCTATGGGATGGAACGAGTTGTGCTGTGTTCTGCAAGACACGATTGACAGCCGGGTGAGGGGCCGTCTGAATGATGCGCTGCGTATCTGTGAAGGCGGCGCCATTCCAGCATGGACTCGGATGTATACGTTCCGCAAGGTGACTCGGCGGAGGTTGGGAATGAACATCATCGGCAGTGCGAGCTCCAACGTTCGAATCACGGGACATGTGGTCATCCTGAACGGCTGAACGACAAGCGTTGTGACATATTGCGCGACTCGCCTCCCTTTCGCCCATACCGCAACCTCTCCCATCGTCCTGTCAGGTTTGTCCGGATGAGAGATGATAGTGCTGAAGATATGGAATTGGGCGGAGGGCGTCCAAGAGCGAGCGACAAGTGCGCAGGTTATGAGAGTGTTGGTGTCGCAATGAAGGTGGTCGATGATGCGGTCCACGATATCCCCGGGGGGCCTCCGAGTCCGAGTGGGCTAGATGTAGAGGACATAGTCTGCTACGGACCATTGCTGAGCGCTGAGACTCTACACCTGTACTACATGGGAATCACATACCTATGCTGCGATGAAGAGGTGATGGGGGGATGGATGAACAGTGCTAGTGACTAGTGAAGGAACGCTCACTAGTTAACGTTTGAGCTGCGGTAGGACCATGAGTCGGCGAATGCCGCACGAACCTCTCACGATTGGCCGCTAGACTGTGAGGCGCAAGTTTTGACTTACAGTGCATGAGCAACATCAGGAGACAAGGCGAAGCGAGTTGTCGACGGTTGATCGCAGACCGAGAATGCAACGGGCAACACCATCATGAAGAACCGCCAGCATCGAAGCGCATCTAGCCACAGATATACCTGTCAGCACCGAGTGAGGTCAATGTCAGTCTTAGAAATGGGCAGCTATGAACATGCGGACGCTCAACATACCAGCATACAAGCTAGAGCTTGCTGCACTCAGGCTTGCAACGAGAATCTGCGTAGCAATAGAGGATGAGAGAGGTAAGAGGTGAACAGGACGAACGAGGAGTGTAGAGAATGCGAATGTGGCAGATGGCATCGGGAACTTTCAAGTCGGTGCACCTGGCGGATCCTCGCGGATGTCTCGGACCTCGATGTCATGGGAGTGTCGAGAGGGCAGTAGACCGAGTTCGAATGGGAGGTCGGTACACGAAGTGTCGGGAGTGAGCGGCAACTGGTGCGTGCTCAGCAAGTCATCTAACTCCGGATCAACTGACAAGTTTAGTAAAGCAGAGTGTCAAGAGGCAACTAGTGACACGAGACGGTCAGAGAGCACTCGAGGCCGATGACCCCTCCGGATGAGGCACGTACACGATTGCAGTTCGGAACAGGCCCCAATAGTATGATGACGAGCAAGACTTCTTGGACCTTGATGACCGCGATGCTGGCAATGGCCACTGGACATCATAATTTGGTTGTATTGACTGTTCTACTACACCACTCGAAATCAGCGCCTGCGAAAAAAGAATGCAATGCACATCTCACCTGCCTGAGTCGACGATTTGCGACGTCTCCGCCGGCGGAAAATGCCAAAGCATGAGTACGGTCGCACAGTCGTCGAGTCACGGACCTCTCCATGTGAGTACAGGTCAACGAACCTACCTCGAGGCTAGTAACTACCAACCCCGCGCCCGCCGAGTCCCCGCGCCGCGCGCAAGAAGGGTGTTCGTGCATCCGTGTTCCTGAATGCGTAACATTATGTGCAGCGACGCCATATGCATGGTGCGTACGTGTGGTATCTCGGTCGGTCCCCCCTACGACTATATCGACACACATTCCCTCCCCTCTGCGCAGGCCCTCACTCCGGGCCGGGCCCGTGCCGAATATTCCGCACGTCTGGCTCCTGCTGGTGCTCGGCCACGACGCCGTCGGGCGAGACGGGCACGTAGTCCCTGATGAACGCGTTCTCTCCTCGGATGTTGAGGAACGAGTACTGCGTGGAAGGATGTCAGATGCCAGCGACGAGGGGTCAAGGAGAGTGAGCTTACCTCGGCGAGCTCGACCCCGCTGTGTCGGTTGTAGTTTGCATATACAAGGTTGATCTGTCGACCGATATCCCGTCAGGCACATTGAGAGCGAAGCACGGGGAAATTGCACACCTCATGATGGAACGGCCTCAGCCCAGCCACCTCGAGCAGCTCCCACCACTCAAGGAAGTCCTGGAAGCGCTGGTTCCAGACGTGCAGCTCGATCTGCAGCTGGCCAAACGGCAGCACGCCCTCGCGCTCGTTCACGTTCCACCCCGTCGTGTTCGCGTTCGCGGCGGGATTCGCGGAAACCCGCTCCATCGTGAAGTCGCGGATGATACCCCGGAACGTCTCCCACTCCCACCCCTCGACGTCCAGCCGCAGGAAGTCTATGTGCGAGTGGCCTGCGGTCGGGAGAGGCGCCAGTCAGACTCGAGCGTTAGACGCAGGACGCAGGACGCACCGTTCTCGGACATGAGGGACTTGAGCGTCCACGTCTTCGGGTCGTCACCCTGGCCGTGTCTGTCGCTCGCCCCGAGCGCAAGCTTGCCGAAGTGCGCGCGGTGCCGGAGCGGCTTCGGGATGTGGTTCTGCGCGTCCTCGCCTTTTGTCGAGTCGTATATCCACACCTCGCAGAACTGTGTCGACTGCAGCAGAGTCGCCTCGAACGAGTACGACGAGTCTATGCCTGTGAATGGAAGCCAGGTGAGCACCCCGTTCGACGAAGAAGGCACGAATGCTCGACGCGCGAAGACGAACAGGGCAGCGATGAATAGCTGGCGAGATATCCGAGCCCATTTCACGGGGACGAACCGGATCGCCCAGACGCCAATCGGGCGCATCGTCAGCCCTGGGGACGCGTCTCGCGTAACCCGCGCGAGACCGACGCGTGAAGCGCTCCGCCAGCTATTGGGGCGGGTACCGAATGGTCTCCGGGCCAGCGCAATCCACAGCGTCGACTGCGGACGATAGTCCACCGTACGACGTGGCAGCTGCGGAGACTGGGTGACGCCGGTCCAAGTGATCGGTGGAGCAGGTACAGCAACGGGGTACTGGACGTCGCGGAGTACACGTAACGCGCGTGTAGCCCAGGGCGGACGTGACGAGAGCATGGCGGACTACGAGACCAGCGGGGCAAGAGGAGGGAGGCGCAATCGCCCCCTGTTGAAAGTAGTGAAGATAAGGGCAAGACGTACCGAAAGAATAAATCACGCAATTGGGCTTGTCCTGTATGCGCGAGATGCCACACATCCACTTTCCGCCGTCTCCCAATGCTCCTAACCGGTCGAGTTCGTGCGGGCAGTTGAACAGTGGAGGGAAAAAGTCCCCTGCGAGAGACTGTCAGCGCGAAGGCGTGCGAGCAGCGTGCCAGACGACGTACACACTGTGTACGGTGGCCACGGATCCTGGTCAGGGGGAAACCTATGCACGCAGCAATGTCAGGGATGGCAGAGACGGCGCGAGACACGCCGCCGACGTACATGACGACCTGGGCCGGCGTGGGTCCAAATCGAGTGATGAGGTCCTGCCGCTGCGGGAGCATGGCGCGATACTTGCGCTCCTCGCGTTCTAGCCTCGCCTTGAGGTCGTTGTTCGCCCTGTACACGACGGCATGCGGGCGGGGCGTCGGGCTCGAGAGGAACCAGTACGCGCAGAGGACGAAGGCGGCGATGGCGATCGTGTAGCGCGGGTGTCGCTGTCCTAGGGAGAATACGGACTTTGCCATGCTGACGGAGTCGCAGAGGGCGTGTGGTGGGCGTCGGTCGTCGTGTACGACAGCGTCGGCGTCGTGGAAGACGGTGAGCAAGACGGAGGGAAATGTGGGGAAAAGCGGAGAGACGCGCGCCCACTTTCGGTCTAGACCGACGGGCGCTCCCACGTGGATACTGAACGCTGCGTCCAAGTCTCGCAACCGTGACGTCTGCTCGATCGCACAGGGCTCTCTCACGGCCTCGCTCCGTCCGCCGTCGACGTCCAAGACGCATGAGGCGTGCTCTGCAACTCTCGCTCTTGCCGCGACTCATCTGTCCCAGCACTCAGCCTGCCCGTCCACTTCAAGTCGCACTGTAGCGGGCTCCATTCGACCCGACCGTTCCATCTGGGTGCAGTACCGGTGCTGCTCCTCACCTGCTACCCACGCAGTGCTGAGGTGGAAGCTGGCTCGCATACACCGCAGCACCACCGTCAGTCGCTGCTGTCCCCTTGTCGTTGTACCAGCTGTTCGCTCCTGCCCTAGCGCATATACACCCTCTTCACCACCCCCGCCGCGCCCTTGTAGGTCTACCCCTTCCGGGCGTGCTCACGCCTCCGCTCGCTGCAGTCCGGAACTCACGTCGCGCAAGTCACATCAAGGTGCCAGTGAGTCAATCTCGCAAGAGCATCCATTATATTCGTGCTGTACTTGCTACTTACATCCGTACTACAGTTACAGACTGTCTACTTGGGCCGCGCGACGTCAATCCGAGAACAAGTAAGAGGCATACTGCTCGCACGTCCGGCTACCCGTCTCGTCGTCCAGCGCATGGCCCCCTTTGGACACACCATGGCGCCCCGGGATACGGAGAACGAGCACCGGCCGGCCGCCGTGACGGACATGCGCGCCCTCGGACCGTGCCCACAGCGACGAGATCGCGGCTGAACCACACGTACGCGGTTCCTCTCATCCATCCTCCTCGTCTCATCTACGCCGTGTTACAGCCACACACACCTCCGCCCTCCAGAGCTCACGCAGCGCGTCATAGCGGACCACTTCGCAGAGCTACTACATCTACGCGACCCCAGACGTCGATGCACACGTCACGCATTCTTCATGTCAGCAAACTTGGCTTCACCGCAAACCTGCAAGCAAGCGAAGACAGTCGCATGGTGAGTACGTACGAAGAAAATGAACGAATGACAGCGACACTGACCGCGGCTGCTTTCCTCCATCGGACAGAACCTCGCCATCGACTCGGATGACCAGCACAGCGACGGGAGCGTCTCGCGACCTGGAGAGAGCGTGCAGACGGACGGCACGCGGCGGTGAGTGGTGTCCGCCGTGGAGATTCGGCAGAGGTCCTGACAATCGTGCCCGTCAGGCCTATGCTCGAAGAAGTTCACGACGGGATACGTACAGGTGAGCGGACCCTCTTCTTGTCATCTCAACGTCGTGACTCTGTGTCTCTGCATGGCGACAAGCTCGACGTTAGCTGAGAAGGCACCGCGTGCGGAATGCTAATGCTCACCACGGTCTCAGGTTACAGGTCCTCCGGGATGCAGAGGTCCATCGGTGTCTGCGACGCACGGTGCCGTCAGTACCAGACCGGACAAGCACGGCGACAGACAACTCACCACACCGGTCGCCGAGCCCACACTTAACGGCGGCGGCGACAACGACGACGACTCACGCGGGGGCACGAGGAGGTGAGAGAGGGAGAGGGGTGACCTGGGAGAGCGCTGCCGCGTCGCTGCCAGCATATGACCGCCTCAGACCCCGCACAAACATGCCACGCACGTCGCCTGCGCACGGGCCACGGGCCACAGACTGCGTGTTCGGTTCTGCGATCAGGGAAGTTCAGTCTGCCGGCTGGCACTGCGCTCGCGGTCGCGGCTCCAGTTCGGACGCATGCGGCGTATCCGTGCTCCAGCCTCCCGCTGCTCGACGCAAGGTGCGCCTCTCTAATCTCGATGCGCCGTTTCGAACTCTGTCGTCATCGCAGTACCTGCATACCAGACGAGTTGCAGCTCTGCCACCGGCCGCGCAGGAAGGCGGGCGGATGGCCGGCCTGGACGCACCACGCAGAGCATGTGGGCCTCGTACATTACTGACTCTGAGGGTCGCAGGCGGCCACGTTCGATCTTGCCGGACACGAACGGCGACTTCGCTCGCGCCAGACTCCCAGTACTTACGCGGCGGGTATACGACCCTCGACTGTCGAGGCTTCCCAGTCCAGGCCGCATCCGCAAGTTGCAACCAGATGGGCGGCCTCGTCGGCCAGTCGCACGGCGCCGTTCCAGAATCCCTGCGGGTAGTTCGCCGCTCGGTAGACTGTCGGGCAGCGCATGTTCGAAAAATGGTACGTACATTTTGGTGGTGATGCGTCTCGAGGCTCGCGCTCACGACTTCGTTTGGGCGACCTTGCAGCGAGTGCTAAACTGGAACAAGAGCTCGAGAGTCCGAGACACCGGGACCCTGGCCAAGGACCAAGGACTCGTGTATCTCCAGTGTACGCACGGCATGACTAGGACGTCGGGACGATACTTTGCGTTCGAGCTTCACGCACCGGATCGCAGCACGGAACCTCAACGGTCAGTCTTCCAGCTCGAGATCGGGAGCGCGACTCGCGACTCGCGTATCGGGTACCCGTATCCGCAACCAGATGGGCAATCTCGTCGGCCATGGCGTTGAATATTCTCCGCGCGTTGTTCGCTGCTCGGTAGTAGGCTGACAGGCAGTGTATGTTCAGGGGAAAGCGGTACGTCCGTCTTCTCGGCCGTGTGGAACGAGGCTCGCGCTCACGCTCAGAATTTCGTTGCGGGACTCTACAGCGAGTGGTCACTGGTAGGGCTGATGACAAGAGTTCGAGAGACCGCTGTTGGCGTGCATTTCCCGCATGACCCCGTCGTGGGGACGATACCGTTCGCTCGAGCTTCCCACACGCTACGGCTCGGGTACCGGATCGCAACATGCAACCGCAACAGTCAGAAGGACAGCTCGAGATTGGCGGCACGACTCGCGTTTCGCGTCTCGGATACAAGGAGCAAGTATCGTGCTCGACCGTGCCCGTCCGGTCGAACCGTCATGCCGCCTGGAGTTCTGGAGCTCATGCGGTACGTGCAAAGTCCCACTCGGTCTTGTGGACGTCCCGAGTATCGAGTATCGCAACGTCCGCTTTCATAGCGGCCGGGCAGGTGTAGAGGTGTAGCACGGGGATCGCAATTCGCGTGTGAGAGGAGAAGTCTCCCGCCCGAGCACGATCGCGATCGGAGCGAAGCCTCGGACTACATCAGTAAACCCCCATATTTATTAGTGAATATTAGTGAATATTAACTCATCTTAACGGGACTTGTACCCATGCTAAGACGGCGAAGATGTGCGAAGATGCAAGACGGATGTAGCTCCCAAGATGGGAGCTGAGGCGCAAGCAAGACACTCAAGACATACTAAGATGGGCGACTTGAAATGTGATACAATCATCAGATTGAGTGAACAGCATATGCGATTACAGGTGTACGTATACTAAGATTAACTAGGTAGCTACTCAGACGGCCGTCAATGCGTGAGGACCAGTTCTTGGTCTTGATGCCATTGCTGTTTGGAGGCGGCGCTCCAGTCGGTGTTGAAGTATCTGGGATGGGCCAGAGCGAGAGCTCACAGCGGAGAGCTCATAGGAGAGGGCAGCAGGAGAGAGAAGAGAGTGCGGCACTGAAGAGAGAGACCCTGATAGCGCCCAGTGTGCGTGTCGACCTCGAGATGGGGCAGGCCGCCTTGTCGTAACCAGCGTGAGACTTGAAGCCAAAGGAATTGGTACGAGAAGAACCGCGAGGAGGTTTGGGTCGAGCGGAGGTCGAGAGGAACGCACGATGGGAGTTGAGGCAATCGGTGCTGATCAGACGGCATGGGCCAGAGCGTGACACGTCGAGGGCGACCAGATGCGACCAGGACGAGTCGTCGGTGGAGAGCGACTACTCAGGGCGTGTAGGAAGGCGACTAAGGGCGCGGAGGGGACAGTTCACAGTACTCACCGTATTGGCAGACACGTCCTATCCTCCAAAACCTCCACCGGGACTTGAGAGCAGGTAGCGCGTTCCAACGGGTCGCTTCAACGGCAGTCTGGGTCAAGAGCCCCTGCCAGATGAGGGTGTGCCGTATGGATCTGCTTGGCGGTCTGCACGAGTTCAAAGCAGTCCACCTCGGGCTCTGACGTGTCGCACAGGAGAGTGTTGATCTGGGGGAGTACGGGAGTACGTTGAGCCCGGTCGTTCGGCATTGTTCAGCGCAGTGGTGGCCTTGCGTGAGAGCAGGGTCTGGACGATGTCGAGCCTTGGGGATGGCTGTTCTGGCTGTTCTGGAGTATGTAGAGCAGAGGCACATCACGGAGTCAGCAAAAAGTTGAAGTCAAACATCAAGCGCTAACAGGCGCGTATTCAGTTTAGGGTAGGCTTGGACAATACTTCGCACCTCAGCAAGCTCCTTGTCCCTCCTCCGTCCGCCTCCTTGGCCTGGAAACTTGGCTCCAAAGTCCGTCTTCCGATTCTAGGCATCGACTCTTGTCCGGAGTGCCCAATACTGGTATCAAAACATGATTCACCAGGGCACTTCGCCCATCTGGGTGCCGTAATGTACATAAGTTGACTGCTTATGAGCCCATGCCCGGTAAGTTGTGCGTTCACGCGTAATATTGAAGTTGCTGAATATCCTGTTGGTTTATATGTGATCATGCCGATTCACTCGAAGTTCTGTAAGTATCGTCTCTGTCTTTGGAGATTAGGAATCTTGTTGGACTTCGACGTCTTAGTGAACTTAGTAGATTGTATCAAGATGGCTAAGATGGCTAATAAATTTCGAGCTTTACTGATGTACGTGAATATCTGAGGCTGGGAAGACCTGTCCCGGGCGATTCGGTGCACTGCAGTCTGACAGACGACGCCTGGGCCCGTCGTTTCGATTGCGCCACGCGAAGTTCAATGAGGGCTGCGGAGTCAAGTAGACGGCAATAGGTATGGTCTCCCTGCGTCCGCTCATTCTTGCTGATTTATTTGAGACAGTGGTCGATTCCAGTGGGCGAGTGGATACCGCGAGGGGAGGATCGGACCACGCCGGGAACGTGAGTCCCGGCTCATCCGCTTGCAGGCAAAATGAAATGACGCCGGCAGGTCAGGAAGCGAACTTGAAGTTTGGCCCGCCCGTCATGATGTCCCGGAGCGAGACCTCGACTGGTTCCTGACTCCTGAGGCACTGCAGGCTTCGCCGCTGAGTGTGAGTGTAGGTTTTGCAGCGTAGCATTGGTGGTTAAGCCATGTATTTGAGTACAGCCGTATACAATTCGCAATAGACAGATATCGGCGTGTCCATGTTGCACTCTGAGAACCAGAGGACATCTCTCGCCGCGCATGACATTACTTCGCAATTCAATTGCGGTTCAATGCCCGGATGCTTGATGGAGTAAGTACCTGTACCTCACTTCGTCCTTCGCATTCCCATGAATGCTGTGGCTCTCGGAGGAAGGCTGCCAGGGAGGCCGTCGATAGCTACTACCTAGATTGACGGCAGTTCGGTTCAAGGTGTTCTGAGAAGTTCTCATCTTTGGTAGGTGATTGTAGTGAGCGCACAATATTGTGGGGTTGTGGAGAACTCAGGCGATAAAATCTATAAGACCTATCTTTCCTGCGCGCATGACGAACACTACATCTAGTAGCTGGAGCCTGGGAGTGTCTGTGCAACAGTGCAAGGACTCAACTCACGGGGAATTTCATCTGTAGCGCGTTGCAGCATGGGACGTCAGAGATCGACCAAGCTGCGATAGTAGTCCGCCAACATCCATCACTCACGGACTACTCGGGACCCTGAGACCTTCTCGGACCAGCCTGCCAGCCTCTACTTCCGGCTATGTGCTTGCTCTGTTTGATTTGAAGCAGAGAAGGTTTCAATGTTCTAGGGTTTCAACATATCGCTCTGGCACGTCCCTCTCGATGTACACCGGTCCACTGGCAGTCGAACTGGGATGGACAAGGTGCGCCGCTCAGGAACACTGTTTGTCCGGCGAAAATGACACCCGAGAGAGCTCTGGGAGCGAGGATATGTCGCCTCCGCGCACGTTACCGCTAGCTTCCGAAGTGCTGGTTTGTGATCTTGCCACAACGCGCATTCAACGCGCATCTGCGCTTTCCGATATCTCCTTACGTTCCGGCTTTAAGCCGCAGTGTCGGTCAGTCCTTGAGGACAACACGGCCCCAAGAGGATGTCGGCTTTGACCTGAGCCTCGGAGCCACAGTGTCTCATCGCGCACGCCAGCTTGGTTCGGTCAGCCGTCGTGAGCGGGACATCTGGTACCAAATCAGGATCATTCATGGAACCTTAACCACCGGAATCCACCGACAGCGAGCTCCCGCCATAAGTATGTCGCTCGATACTGACGCGGACCGTGATAGATGGCAGTAAATTGCTGGGGGCAGGCCATCAGGTGAGACTCAAAGGTGTGCGGATGTTCTCTGAGTCGCTGAAGATCTGTAACGCTCATACCTTGCTTACAATTCGGATCAATCTCATAAGAGGTACGCGGCTTTACCCACTCGGCAGCTCATGCTTACTCAACTTCGCGACACCCGCGGACGATCGATGCCTCTGCATGTAGGGGACATTGTATCCTGTTGTTTGTGATCATTCTTTCGGGCGCAGGGTTACAGAACATGCCAGCAGCTCTTGCCTCTCCCTCCCCACGAGTCTCCACTCCTTCCCCTTCTCCCAGCTGAAACGGTATCGGTGCACGGAGTCTGACCTCCTGCCTCCTGCTTCGACAACAAGGTCCTCGCTCCTACGCACCATCACACAACGTTCCACGCGCGATATGAGAAGCTACAGACGAGGATCCCGTTGCTCATTGGGTAAGTATAACTGAGCTTTGTCTACCGGGAACGAGCTCACACCGTGTCTCCCAGCCCGCTCCGTGAACGTGCTGTCACGCTCCGCAATCTCCCATCATCCCATCCCTCGAATCGTCGCCGACTCGCACCTTTCGACCGTCGGACGGTCAGCGCAGACGAGAGACCGTTGTACGTGGTAGTCTCCGTTGAAGTTTGCACGAGTTGACGACTTCAAGCTTCTCGTCCCGCCACGGCCCAGGTCAGTTCCTCCGGCCGGCTTCGTGTACACGGTACGCCCCTCACCTCCCAAGCGTCATCTCGCTCGCAGGCTCCGGGACCGCTCTGGCACACGAAGCGGTGGTATGTGAGTCTGTCTTGACAGTATCGCGTCAGCGTTATACTCATCATACAGGCTGTTCAGCTCCAGCGATGACTAACCCGGGCGACGACTCCCGCTTTCATCAGAGCGTCGCTTCACGCGAGACGGCGCATTGTCACTGTCCTCGCCCAGTTCGTGCGGCGGAGCCGTGGAGACCATAGCCGGCCACTCGAAGTTCCTGTCCGCCCGCCCTCCAACTACTGGTATGTGCCTGTCTTTCACCTGCATCAGTCGACGGGTTCGCTCAATACAAACGTCTATCTCCCAGGTACATACACGCTCAACTCACCGGTCACCTTACCTCAGCACTGCCAAGGAGGCTGTTCTACCTCTTCTCGGAGGCTCGCCTTGCAGATATGTACGTCCTTCGCCGTACGCTGTGCGACGGAGGCTGGTCATGCGGTCGTCCACCCTCTCTTGGGACGCCGCTGCTGTCACATCTGCGGATGCTACCGCGCACGACGCTCAGCTCCTCCGAGGCTGCGATACGTCGTGTTCACAGGTGCATAGCACGGCACGCGCAACCGGAGGACAGTCTGATGGTTTTTCTGGATGCGGCGGCTGCCTACAGCGAGCTTGTCGCCGCGGGTCAACGACCGCCGCAACATGCAGGAGGTGAGCCCTCGACCGGTACGGTGCTGGTGTCCGAGTCTTCCACGACTCACCGTCTGCGCGGCGCGCTCGTCGCTGGTACGTACCTCTTTGCATTTGCACAGCAGCAACAGTATCGCTGACTGACGATCTTTGTCCGGTATGTTGGGCAGAACGGCGACTGTCGGCGTATGCCGCGGCGTTAAGTCTACGGATTGGCTTCAGGACACAGGTACGCACTTACGCATGCGTCCGACGCGTCCCTTGGCTGACGAGGCCCCGAAAGAGTCCCCGGTGCCACCCTGAGTGACTGTCCACTCCGTCTTCCGACGCGAGCACCATCAACTGAAACGCAATCGACCTGACGCACCAAAAAGCGAGTCGCTCACCGTGCGGCCTTCAGCGCATCCTAGATGTCGGTGCGCTTGTGTAGGTGCCTCGACGCATCGATCTCTAACTTCGTGCAACGCGACAGGAGGTGAGTGAGTCACCGCCATATCTCGAGAGAGCGTTGCTGACAGAGCGTTCACAACCAGTACACAGCGCCGACGCAGAGAGTTCGCAGAGCAGAGCCAAGGGAGATGCGGAGGAACAACAGTGGTGGTGGTCAAGAAGAGAAGGTCGCAGATTAGGCGCCCATTCTTGTGCGGGCGCGAAGTCCGCCAAAACGCGTGCCTGTGTTTGCAGCGCACCTGCGGTGTAGTTCGTTGGTAGAAAATATATTTCTGTGCCTCACTACTGCTTTCGAATGAACGGGCGTCCGCAGTGCGCATTCTAGCCGCTACTGAGTCCAAGTTCCCCATGCAGGCGAAAGATGAGCACGGAGATGGGGACATACAGGCCGCTCCAGAAGACAGAACCTCCGTCTCCCTGCTGTTCCAACTTCCCAGAACGCCCGCTGTCTGTTCCTCTGCAGAACCGCCGTCCCCACCATCTCTATACTCCCTAGAGCACCCGCCATCTCTACACTCCCAAGGACACCCACTGCCCCCCTACTGCCCCCAGAACCCACGGCCCTATTCCTCCCCCAGAACACCCTAAGGTGCAGCTTGCATCTGGTGCGTCGTGTTCGCAGTCCGCTGATAGCCCGCAGAGCCGGCTATCCGCGCCCAATCCAGGCGGGAACATACGAGCGGCCGGCGCACACGTCGTGTACCTCTGCCAACGAGATATATTTTCTGTCTACTACAGCGTCTGCCCAGCCCCGCCGCACGCGACACATCTCCAAAGCCCCACGACGCACCTCGGCGAGCTCGACCCCGCTGTGTCGGTTGTAGTTTGCATATACAAGGTTGATCTGTCGACCGATATCCCGTCAGGCACATCGAGAACGAAGCACGGCAATATTGCACACCTCATGATGGAACGGCCTCAGCCCGGCCACCTCGAGCAGCTCCCACCACTCGAGAAAGTCCTGGAAGCGCTGGTTCCAGACGTGCAGCTCGATCTGCAGCTGTCCGAACGGCAGCACGCCCTCGCGCTCATTCACGTTCCACCCCGTCGTGTTCGCATTGGCGGCGGGATTCGCGGAAACCCGCTCCATCGTGAAGTCGCGGATGATGCCCCGGAACGTCTCCCACTCCCACCCCTCGACGTCCAGCCGCAGGAAGTCTATGTGCGAGTGGCCTGCGGGGCACGAGTACGTCAGGATCCAGCATCGTCGAGTGTGCCATTTACGCACCATTCTCGGACATGAGGGACTTGAGCGTCCACGTCTTCGGGTCGTCGCCCTGGCCGTGCCTGTCGCTCGCCCCGAGCGCGAGCTTGCCGAAGTGCGCGCGGTGCCGGAGCGGCTTGGGGATGTGATTCTGCGCGTCCTCGCCTTTCGTCGAGTCGTATATCCACACCTCGCAGAACTGTGTCGACTGCAGCAGAGTCGCCTCGAACGAGTACGACGAGTCTATGCCTGTGAATGGCAGCGAGATGAGCACCGAGTCCAACGAAGAGGGCACGAGCGACGATTAGCTGGCGAGATATCCAAGGTCTCCCGGCTCTCGCTCATGCTATGGTGCCCGTTTCTCTTCTAAACAGCGCAATCACACAGCGATGCACAGCGATGTCTGTGAGCAACACCGCGGGGAGCGACGACTTCACGGGGACACCCATGAACTATCATTGCGCGTTCCCGACGGCGTTAGGGCGAAGGCTTGTGTGGCCAACCTCTGTTATGCTCATGTGACAGTGGGCCTCACGAGAGCGACGTTCGAGAGCCAAGGGCGAGAGACAGCAGCGGCCGCAGCTCGCTGGCCAGCCTCCCTCGGAACGCTGCAATAAACCACGGCCTCTAACATCCCTCACTGCTTTGTCCCGGGCTCGAAAGAATGACAGGCCCTTGCGCTGGTGACCGGAAAGAGACCGTGATGAGCGCATGAGGTGATCTCCTGCGCGCGCCTCGACACAGCCGAGAGACATGTCTGAGAGAGCCCACCTCAGGATGCCCTGGTGCCCTTCACGAACATTCAAGTCCTATCACGCTTAGCGTACGCTGGCCCACCACACAGGCAACCCAGACTGCCAGGTTATCGACCCAGCGATTGCCAGAGTACAAGCCTGAGGGACGCGTATGCGGATCGCCCTTGCTCGGGCGCATCGTCAGCCCTGGGGACGCGTCTCGCGTAACCCGCGCGAGACCGACGCGTGAAGCGCTCCGCCCGCTATTGGGGCGGGTACCGAATGGTCTCCGGGCCAGCGCAATCCACAGCGTCGACTGCGGACGATAGTCCACCGTACGACGTGGCAGCTGCGGAGACTGGGTGACGCCGGTCCAAGTGATCGGTGGAGCAGGTACAGCAACGGGGTACTGGACGGCGCGGAGTGCACGTAACGCGCGTGTAGCCCCGGGCGGACGTGACGAGAGCATGGCGGACTACGAAACCAGCGGGGCAAGAGGAGGGAGGCGCAATCGCCCCCTGTTGAAAGTGAAGAAGATAAGGGCAAGACGTACCGAAAGAATAGATCACGCAATTGGGCTTGTCCTGTATGCGCGAGATGCCACACATCCACTTTCCGCCGTCTCCCAATGCTCCTAACCGGTCGAGTTCGTGCGGGCAGTTGAACAGTGGAGGGAAAAAGTCCCCTGCGAGAGACTGTCAGCGCGAAGGCGTGCGAGCAGCGTGCCAGACGACGTACACACTGTGTACGGTGGCCACGGATCCTGGTCAGGGGGAACCTATGCACGAAGCAATGTCAGGGATGGCAGAGACGGCGCGAGACACGCCGCCGACGTACATGACGACCTGGGCCGGCGTGGGTCCAAATCGAGTGATGAGGTCCTGCCGCTGCGGGAGCATGGCGCGATACTTGCGCTCCTCGCGTTCTAGCCTCGCCTTGAGGTCGTTGTTCGCCCTGTACACGACGGCATGCGGGCGGGGCGTCGGGCTCGAGAGGAACCAGTACGCGCAGAGACGAAGGCGGCGAGGCGATGGTGTAGCGCGGGTGTCGCTGTCCTAGGGAGAATACGGACTTTGCCATGCTGACGGAGTCGCAGAGGGCGTGTGGTGGGCGTCGGTCGTCGTGTACGACAGCGTCGGCGTCGTGGAAGACGGTGAGCAAGACGGAGGGAATGTGGGGAAAAGCGGAGACGCGCGCCCACTTTCGGTCTAGACCGACGGGCGCTCCCACGTGGATACTGAACGCTGCGTCCAAGTCTCGCAACCGTGACGTCTGCTCGATCGCACAGGGCTCTCTCACGGCCTCGCTCCGTCCGCCGTCGACGTCCAAGACGCATGAGGCGTGCTCTGCAACTCTCGCTCTTGCCGCGACTCATCTGTCCCAGCACTCAGCCTGCCCGTCCACTTCAAGTCGCACTGTAGCGGGCTCCATTCGACCCGACCGTTCCATCTGGGTGCAGTACCGGTGCTGCTCCTCACCGGCCTCACCTGCCACCCACGCAGTGCTGAGGTGGAAGCTGGCTCGCATACACCGCAGCACCACCGTCAGTCGCTGCTGTCCCCTTGTCGTTGTACCAGCTGTTCGCTCCTGCCCTAGCGCATATACACCCTCTTCACCACCCCCGCCGCGCCCTTGTAGGTCTACCCCTTCCGGGCGTGCTCACGCCTCCGCTCGCTGCAAGTCCGGAACTCACGTCGCGCAAGTCACATCAAGGTGCCAGTGAGTCAATCTCGCAAGAGCATCCATTATATTCGTGCTGTACTTGCTACTTACATCCGTACTACAGTTACAGACTGTCTACTTGGGCCGCGCGACGTCAATCCGAGAACAAGTAAGAGGCATACTGCTCGCACGTCCGGCTACCCGTCTCGCCGTCCAGCGCATGGCCCCCTTTGGACACACCATGGCGCCCCGGGATACAGAGAACGAGCACCGGCCGGCCGCCGTGACGGACATGCGCGCCCTCGGACCGTGCCCACAGCGACGAGATCGCGGCTGAACCACACGTACGCGGTTCCTCTCATCCATCCTCCTCGTCTCATCTACGCCGTGTTACAGCCACACACACCTCCGCCCTCCAGAGCTCACGCAGCGCGTCATAGCGGACCACTTCGCAGAGCTACTACATCTACGCGACCCCAGACGTCGATGCACACGTCACGCATTCTTCATGTCAGCAAACTTGGCTTCCGCACCTGCAAGCAAGCGAAGACAGTCGCATGGTGAGTACGTACGAAGAAATGAACCGAATGACAGCGACACTGACCGCGGCTGCTTTCCTCCATCGGACAGAACCTCCCCGTCGACTCGGATGACCAGCAGCGACGGGAGCGTCTCGCGACCTGGAGAGAGCGTGCAGACGGACGGCACGCGGCGGTGAGTGTTGTCCGCCGTGGAGATTCGGCAGAGGTCCTGACAATCGTGCCCGTCAGGCCTATGCTCGAAGAAGTTCACGACGGGATACGTACAGGTGAGAGGATCCTCTTCTTGCCATCTCAACGTCGTGACTCTGTGTCTCTGCATGGCGACAAGCTCGACGTTAGCTGAGAAGGCACCGCGTGCGGAATGCTAATGCTCACCACGGTCTCAGGTTACAGGTCCTCCGGGATGCAGAGGTCCATCGGTGTCTGCGACGCACGGTGCCGTCAGTACCAGACCGGACAAGCACGGCGACAGACAACTCACCGCAACGGTCGCCGAGCCCACACTTACGGCGGCGGCGACAACGACGACGACAGGAGCGAGGGGCACGAGGAGGTGAGAGAGGGAGAGGGGTGACCTGGGAGAGCGCTGCCGCGTCGCTGCCAGCATATGACCGCCTCAGACCCCGCACAAACATGCCACGCACGTCGCCTGCGCACGGGCCACGGGCCACAGACTGCGTGTTCGGTTCTGCGATCAGGGAAGTTCAGTCTGCCGGCTGGCACTGCGCTCTCGGTCGCGGCTCCAGTTCGGACGCATGCGGCGTATCGTGCTTCCGCTGCTCGACGCAAGGTGCGCCCCTCGATCTCGATGCGCCGTTTCGACTCTGTCGTCGTCGCAGTACCTGCATACCAGACGAGTTGCAGCTCTGCCACCGGCCGCGCAGGAAGGCGGCGGATGGCCGGCCTGGACGCACCACGCAGAGCATGTGGGCCTCGTACATTACTGACTCTGGGGTCGCAGGCGGCCACGTTCGATCTTGCCGGACACGAACGGCGACTTCGCTCGCGCCAGACTCCCAGTACTTACGCGGCGGGTATACGACCCTCGACGTCGAGGCTTCCCAGTCCAGGCCGCATCCGCAAGTTGCAACCAGATGGGCGGCCTCGTCGGCCAGTCGCACGGCGCCGTTCCAGAATCCCTGCGGGTAGTTCGCGCTCGGTAGACTGTCGGGCAGCGCGTATTCGAAAAATGGTACGTAAGTCTTGTTGGTGATGCGTCTCGACGCTCGCGCTCACTCTCGCGACTTCGTTTGGGCGACCTTTCAGCGAGTGCTAGAGCTGGACAAGAGCTCGAGAGTCCGAGGACCGGGACCTGGCCAAGGATCAACGACCAAGGACCAAGGACTACGACCGGTACCGTGTACGCACGACGCAGACGTCGGACGATGCTTTGCGTTCGAGCTTCACGCCGGGTACCGGATCGCAGCACGGAACCTCAACGGTCAGTCTTCCAGCTCGAGATCGGGGCGCGACTCGCGACTCGCGTATCGGGTACCCGTATCCGCAACCAGATGGCGGTCTCGTCGGCCATGGCGTTGAATATTCTCTGCGGGTTGTTCGCTGCGCGATAGTAGGCTGACAGGCAGTGTATGTTCAGGGGAAAGCGGTACGTCCGTCTTCTCGGCCGTGTGGAACGAGGCTCGCGCTCACGCTCAGAATTTCGTTGCGGGACTCTACAGCGAGTGGTAACTGGTAGGGCTGATGACAAGAGTTCGAGACCGCTGTTGGCGTTTCCCGCATGACCCCGTCGTGGGGACGATACCGTTCGCTCGAGCTTCCCACACGCTACGGCTCGGGTACCGGATCGCAACATGCAACCGCAACAGTCAGAAGGACAGCTCGAGATTGACTCGCGTTTCGCGTCTCGGATACAAGGAGCAAGTATCGTGCTCGACCGTGCCCATCCGGTCGAATCGTCATGCGGCCTGGATTCCTGGAGCTCGTGTGGTACGTGCAAAGTCCCACTCGGTCTTGCGGACGTCCCGAGTACCGTACCGGACGCTTTCATAGCGGCCGGGCAAGTGTAGAGGTGCAACACTGGGATCGAGATCCGCGTGCAGAGAGCTCAGAGGAGACGTCTCCCGCCGAGCACGAGCGATCGGAGCGAAGCCTCGGACTACGTGAATATCTGAGGCAGGGAAGACCCGTCACGGGCGATTCGGTGCACTGCAGTCTGACAGACGACGCCTGGGCCCGTCGTTTCGATTGCGCCACGCGAAGTTCAATGAGGGCTGCGGAGTCAAGTAGACGGCAATAGGTATGGTCTCCCTTCGTCCGCTCATTCTTGCTGGTTTGTTTGAGACAGTGGTCGATTCCAGTGGGCGAGTGGATACCGCGAGGTGAGGATCGGACCACGTCGGGAACATGAGTCCCGGCTCATCGCTTGCAGGCAAAATGAAATGACGACGACAGAGGCCGGCAGGTCAGGAAGCGAACTTGAAGTTTGGCCCGCCCGTCATGATGTCCCGGAGCGAGACCTCGACTGGTTCCTGACTCCTGAGGCACTGCAGGCTTCGCCGCTGAGTGTGAGTGTAGGTTTTGCAGCGTAGCATTGGTGGTTAAGCCATGTATTGAGTACAGCCGTATACAATTCGCAATAGACAGATATCGGCGTGTCCATGTTGCACTCTGAGAACCAGAGGACATCTCTCGCCGCGCATGACATTACTTGCAATTCAATTGCGGCTCAATGCCCGGATGCTTGATGGAGTAAGTACCTGTACCTCACTTCGTCCTTCGTTCCCATGAATGCTGTGGCTCTCGGAGGAAGGCTGCCAGGGAGGCCGTCGATAGCTACTACCTAGATTGACGGCAGTTCGGTTCAAGGTGTTCTGAGAAGTTCTCATCTTTGGTAGGTGATTGTGGTGAGTGCACAATATTGTGGGGTTGTGGAGAACTCAGGCGATAAAATCTATAAGACCTATCTTTCCTGCGCGCATGACGAACACTACATCTATAGCTGGAGCCTGGAGTGTCTGTGCAACAGTGCAAGGACTCAACTCACGGGGAATTTCATCTGTAGCGCGTGCAGCATGGGACGTCAGAGATCGACCAAGCTGCGATAGTAGTCCGCCAACATCCATCACTCACGGACTACTCGGGACCCTGAGACCTTCTCGGACCAGCCTGCCAGCCTCTGCGTGCATAGCCGGAATGTGCTTGCTCTGTTTGATTTGAAGCAGAAGGTTTCAATGTTCTAGGGTTTCAACATATCGCTCTGGCACGTCCCTCTCGATGTACACCGGTCCACTGGCAGTCGAACTGGGATGGACAAGGTGCGCCGCTCAGGAACACTGTTTGTCCGGCGTAAAACTGACACCCGAGAGAGCTCTGGAGCGAGGATATGTCGCCTCCGCGCACGTTACCGCTAGCTTCCGAAGTTCTGGTTTGTGATCTTGCCACAACGCGCATTCAACGCGCATCTGCGCTTTCCGATCTCTCCTTACGTTCCGGCTTTAAGCCGCAGTGTCGGTCAGTCCTTGAGGACAACACGGCCCCAAGAGGATGTCGGCTTTGACCTGAGCCTCGGAGCCACAGTGTCCATCGCGCATGCCAACTTGGTTCGGTGAGCCGACGTGAGCGGGACATTTGGTACCAAATCAGGATCATTCATGGAACCTTAACCACCGGAATCCACCGACAGGGAGCTCCCGCCATAAGTATGTCGCTCGATACTGACACAGGACCGTAATAGATGAGTAAATTGCTGGGGGCAGGTCAGGTGAGACTCAAAGGTGTGCGGATGTGCTCTGAGTCGTTGAAGATCTGCAACGCTCATACCTTGCTTACAATTCGGATCAATCTCATAAGAGGTACGCGGCTTTACCCACTCGGCAGCTCATGCTTACTCAACTTCGCGACACCCGCGGACGATCGATGCCTCTGCATGTAGGGGACATTGTATCCTGTTGTTTGTGATCATTCTTTCGGGCGCAGGGTTACAGAACATGCCAGCAGCTCTTGCCTCTCCCTCCCCACGAGTCTCCACTCCTTCCCCTTCTCCCAGCTCAACGGTATCGGTGCACGGAGTCTGACCTCCTGCCTCCTGCTCTCGACAACAAGGTCCTCGCTCCTACGCACCATCACACAACGTTCCACGCGCGATATGAGAAGCTACAGACGAGGATCCCGTTGCTCATTGGGTAAGTATAACTGAGCTTTGTCTACCGGAACGAGCTCACACCGTGTCTCCCAGCCCGCTCCGTGAACGTGCTGTCACGCTCCGCAATCTCCCATCATCCATCCCTCGAATCGTCGCCGACTCGCACCTTTCGACCGTTTGACGGTCAGCGCAGACGAGAGACCATTGTACGTGGTAGTCTCCGTTGAAGGTTGCACGAGTTGACGACTTCAAGCTTCTCGTCCCGCCACGGCCCAGGTCAGTTCCTCCGGCCGGCTTCGTGTACACGGTACGCCCCTCACCTCCCAAGCGTCATCTCGCTCGCAGGCTCCGGGACCGCTCTGGCACACGAAGCGGTGGTATGTGAGTCTGTCTTGACAGTATCGCGTCAGCGTTATACTCATCATACAGGCTGTTCAGCTCCAGCGATGACTAACCCGGGCGACGACTCCCGCTTTCATCAGAGCGTCGCTTCACGCGAGACGGCGCATTGTCACTGTCCTCGCCCAGTTTGTGCGGCGGAGCCGTGGAGACCATAGCCGGCCACTCGAATCCTGTCCGCCCGCCCTCCAACTACTGGTATGTGCCTGTCTTTCACCTGCATCAGTCGACGGATTCGCTCAATACAAACGTCTATCTCCCAGGTACATACACGTCAACTCACCGGTCACCTTACCTCAGCACCGCCAAGGAGGCTGTTCTACCTCTTCTCGGAGGCTCGCCTTGCAGATATGTACGTCCTTCGCCGTACGCTGTGCGACGGAGGCTGGTCATGCGGTCGTCCACCCTCTCTTGGGGACGCCGCTGCTGTCACATCTGCGGATGCTACCGCGCACGACGCTCAGCTCCTCCGAGGCTGCGATACGTCGTGTTCACAGGTGCGTATCACGGCACGCGCAACCGGAGACAATCTGATCGTTTCTGGATGCGGTGGCTGCCTGCAGCGATCTCGTCGCCGCAGATCGACGACCGCCGCGACATGCAGAAGGTGAGCCCTCGACCGGTACGGCGCTGGTGTCCGAGTCTTCCACGACTCACCTCCTGCGCTGCGCGCTCGTCGCTGGTACGTACCTCTTTGCATTCGCACAGCAGCAACAGATCACTGACGATCTTTGTCCGGTATGTTGGGCAGAACGGCGACTGTCGGCGTATGCCGCGGCGTTAACTCTACGGATTGGCTTCAGACACAGGTACGCACCTACGCATGTCAACGCGTCCCTTGGCTGACGAGGCCCTGGGTGTCTCCAGCGACTGTCCGCTCCGTGTTCCGCCGCGGCTCAGACCGACACTCGTCTCTGCCGCACGCGTGCACCATGGACCGGTACGCACTCGTCTCTGACACACCTGAAGCTCCGCTGTCTGCAGCGTATCCTCACTGTCGACGCGCGAGCGCAGACTGTGTCCGGCTGCTTCGATGCATCTCCAACTTGACAGAGCGTCGCACCGCGGCCCGCAACACAACAGAACATGAGTAAGTACTTATCTGATCCACATCTCGAGAGACTGTTGCTAGAAACTGTTGCTGACAGAGCTTTGCCAGGGCTAGAAACCAGCGCAGATCCAGAGAGCTTGCAGAGAAGAGATGAGGGAGACACGGAGGAACGACGGCGGTGGTGGTCGAGAAGAGAGGCATGAACTTGCCCAAACGGGCGAAGTCGCGGAATAGGCGCCCGTTCTCGTGCGGGCGCGAAGTCCGCCAAAACGCGTTCCTGTGTTTGCAGCGCACCTGCGGTGTAGTTCGTCGGTAGAAAATATATTTCTGTGCCTCACTACTGCTTTCAAATAAACGGGCGTCCGCAGTGCGCATTCTAGCCGCTACTGAGTCCAAGTTCCCCATGCAGGCGAAAGATGAGCACGGAGACGGAGACATACAGGCCGCTCCAGAAGACAGAACCTCCGTCTCCCTGCTGTTCCAACTTCCCAGAACGCCCGCTGTCTGTTCCTCTGTAGAACCGCCGTCCCCCCATCTCTATACTCCCGCACCCGCCATCTCTATACTCCCAAGGACACCCACTGTCCCTATACATCCTCCAGACCACCCTAAGGTACAGCTTGCATCTGGTGCATCGCGTTCGCAGTCCGCTGATAGCCCGCAGAGCCGACTGCCCGCGCCCAATCCAGACGGGAACATACGAGCGGCCGGCGCACATGTCGTGTACCTCTGCGAACGAGATATATTTTCCTATCTACTACAGCGTCTGCCAAGCCCCGCCGCACGCGACACATCTCGTGAGCTAGACGACGCACCTCGGCGAGCTCGACCCCGCTGTGTCGGTTGTAGTTTGCATATACAAGGTTGATCTGTCGACCGTATCCCGTCAGGCACATTGAGAGCGAAGCACGGGGAAATTGCACACCTCATGATGGAACGGCCTCAGCCCGGCCACCTCGAGCAGCTCCCACCACTCGAGAAAGTCCTGGAAGCGCTGGTTCCAGACGTGCAGCTCGATCTGCAGCTGGCCGAACGGCAGCACGCCCTCGCGCTCGTTCACGTTCCACCCCGTCGTGTTTGCGTTCGCGGCGGGATTCGCGGAAACTCGCTCCATCGTGAAGTCGCGGATGATGCCCCGGAACGTCTCCCACTCCCACCCCTCGACGTCCAGCCGCAGGAAGTCTATGTGCGAGTGGCCTGCGGTCGGGGGAGGCGTCAGTTAGACTCAAGCGTTAGACGGAGGACGCAGGACGCACCGTTCTCGGACATGAGGGACTTGAGCGTCCACGTCTTCGGGTCGTCGCCCTGGCCGTGTCTGTCGCTCGCCCCGAGCGCGAGCTTACCGAAGTGCGCGCGGTGCCGGAGCGGCTTCGGGATGTGATTCTGCGCGTCCTCGCCTTTCGTCGAGTCGTATATCCACACCTCGCAGAACTGTGTCGACTGCAGCAGGGTGGCCTCGAACGAGTACGACGAGTCTATGCCTGTGAATGGAAGCCAGGTGAGCACCCCGTTCGACGAAGAAGGCACGAATGCTCGACGCGCGAAGACGAACAGGGCAGCGATGAATAGCTGGCGAGATATTCGAGCCCATTTCACGGGGACGAACCGGATCGCCCGGACGCCAAGCGGGCGCATCGTCAGCCCTGGGGACGCGTCTCGAGTAACCCGCGCGAGACCGACGCGTGAAGCGCTCCGCCCGCTATTGGGGCGGGTACCGAATGGTCTCCGGGCCAGCGCAATCCACAGCGTCGACTGCGGACGATAGTCCACCGTACGACGTGGCAGCTGCGGAGACTGGGTGACGCCGGTCCAAGTGATCGGTGGAGCAGGTACAGCAACGGGGTACTGGACGGCGCGGAGTGCACGTAACGCGCGTGTAGCCCGGGCGGACGTGACGAGAGCATGGCGGACTACGAAACCAGCGGGGCAAGAGGAGGGAGGCGCAATCGCCCCCTGTTGAAAGTGAAGAAGATAAGGGCAGACGTACCGAAAGAATAGATCACGCAATTGGGCTTGTCCTGTATGCGCGAGATGCCACACATCCACTTTCCGCCGTCTCCCAATGCTCCTAACCGGTCGAGTTCGTGCGGGCAGTTGAACAGTGGAGGGAAAAAGTCCCCTGCGAAGACTGTCAGCGCGAAGGCGTGCGAGCAGCGTGCCAGACGACGTACACACTGTGTACGGTGGCCACGGATCCTGGTCAGGGGGAAACCTATGCACGCAGCAATGTCAGGGATGGCAGAGACGGCGCGAGACACGCCGCCGACGTACATGACGACCTGGGCCGGCGTGGGTCCAAATCGAGTGATGAGGTCCTGCCGCTGCGGGAGCATGGCGCGATACTTGCGCTCCTCGCGTTCTAGCCTCGCCTTGAGGTCGTTGTTCGCCCTGTACACGACGGCATGCGGGCGGGGCGTCGGGCTCGAGAGGAACCAGTACGCGCAGAGGACGAAGGCGGCGATGGCGATGGTGTAGCGCGGGTGTCGCTGTCCAGGGAGAATACGGACTTTGCCATGCTGACGGGTCGCAGAGGGCGTGTGTGGCGTCGGTCGTCGTGTGCGACAGCGGCGGCGTCGTGGAAGACGGTGAGCAAGACGGAGGGAAATGTGGGGAAAAGCGGAGAGACGCGCGCCCACTTTCGGTCTAGACCGACGGGCGCTCCCACGTGGATACTGAACGCTGCGTCCAAGTCTCGCAACCGTGACGTCTGCTCGATCGCACAGGGCTCTCTCACGGCCTCGCTCCGTCCGCCGTCGACGTCCAAGACGCACGGGCGTGCTCTGCAACTCTCGCTCTTGCCGCGACTCATCTGTCCCAGCACTCAGCCTGCCCGTCCACTTCAAGTCGCACTGTAGCGGGCTCCATTCGACCCGACCGTTCCATCTGGGTGCAGTACCGGTGCTGCTCCTCACCTGCTGCCACGCAGTGCTGAGGTGGAAGCTGGCTCGCATACACCGCAGCACCACCGTCAGTCGCTGCTGTCCCCTTGTCGTTGTACCAGCTCTTCGCTCCTGCCCTAGCGCATATACACCCTCTTCACCACCCCGCCGCGCCCTTGTAGGTCTACCCCTTCCGGGCGTGCTCACACCTCCGCTCGCGCAAGTCCGGAACTCACGTCGCGCAAGTCACATCAAGGTGCCAGGAGTCAATCTCGCAAGAGCATCCATTATATTCGTGCTGTACTTGCTACTTACATCCGTACTACAGTTGCAGACTGTCTACTTGGGCCGCGCGACGTCAATCCGAGAACAAGTAAGAGGCATACTGCTCGCACGTCCGGCTACCCGTCTCGCCGTCCAGCGCATGGCCCCCTTTGGACACACCATGGCGCCCCGGGATACAGAGAACGGGGACCGGCCGGCCCCAGTGATGGACATGCGCGCCCACAGCGACGCGGTCACGGCTTATCGACACAGAAGCCGTTCCTCTCTCCCTATCTGCGCCTCCTACGCCGTCGTCACGCCCAAATCTGACGCTCACACAGCGCCTTACAACACGCCCCAGCCGTCGGCATCCCGCAGTCAATACATCTACGCTACCGCACACGTCGATCGATGCACACGTCACACGTTCGTCAAGTCAACAAACGCCCCGCTGATCCGCCAGCCTGTAAGCAACCGAAGACAGTAAATCAGTGAGTATGTATAGGGATAATGAACTGAATGGAGGCGACACTGACCGCGGCTGCTTTCCTCCATCGGACAGAACCTCCCCGTCGACTCGGATACAGCGACGGGAGCGTCTCGCGAGCTGGAGAGAGCGTGCAGACGGACGGCACGCGGCGGTCAGTGGTGTCCGCCGTGGAGATTCGGCAGAGGTCCTGACAATCGTGCCCGTCAGGCCTATGCTCGAAGAAGTTCACGACGGGATACGTACAGGTGAGCGGACCCTCTTCTTGCCATCTCAACGTCGTGACTCTGTGTCTCTGCATGGCGACAAGCTCGACGTTAGCTGAGAAGGCACCGCGTGCGGAATGCTAATGCTCACCACGGTCTCAGGTTACAGGTCCTCCGGGATGCAGAGGTCCATCGGTGTCTGCGACGCACGGTGCCGTCAGTACCAGACCGGACAAGCACGGCGACAGACAACTCACCGCACCGGTCGCCGAGCCCACACTCAACGGCGGCGGCGACAACGACGACGACTCACGCGGGGGCACGAGGAGGTGACAGAGGGAGAGGGGTGACCTGGGAGAGCGCTGCCGCGTCGCTGCCAGCATATGACCGCCTCAGACCCCGCACAAACATGCCACGCACGTCGCCTGCGCACGGGCCACGGGCCACAGACTGCGTGTTCGGTTCTGCGATCAGGGAAGTTCAGTCTGCCGGCTGGCACTGCGCTCGCGGTCGCGGCTCCAGTTCGGACGCATGCGGCGTATCCGTGCTCCCGCTGCTCGACGCAAGGTGCGCCTCTCTGATCTCGATGCGCCGTTTCGAACTCTGTCGTCGTCGCAATACCTGCATACCAGACGAGTTGCAGCTCTGCCACCGGCCGCGCAGGAAGGCGGGCGGATGGCCGGCCTGGACGCACCACGCAGAGCATGCGGGCCTCGTACATCACTGACTCTGGGGTCGCAGGCGGCCACGTTCGATCTTGCCGGACACGAACGGCGACCTCGCTCGCGTCAGACTCCCAGTACTTACGCGGCGGGTATAGGACCCTCGACCGTCGAGGCTTCCCAGTCCAGGCCGCATCCGCAAGTTGCAACCAGATGGGCGGCCTCGTCGGCCAGTCGCACGGCGCCGTTCCAGAATCCCTGCGGGTAGTTCGCCGCTCGGTAGACTGTCGGGCAGCGCGTATTCGAAAAATGGTACGTAAGTCTTGTTGGTGATGCGTCTCGACGCTCGCGTTCACGTTCGCGATTTCGTTTGGGCGACCTTTCAGCGAGTGCTAGAGCTGGAACAAGAGCTCGAGAGTCCGAGGGACCGGGACCCTGGCCAAGGACCAAGGACTAAGGACCCGTGTATCTCCAGTGTACGCACGGCATGACTAGGACGTCGGGACGATGCTTTGCGTTCGAGCTTCACGCACCGGATCGCAGCACGGAACCTCAACGGTCAGTCTTCCAGCTCGAGATCGGGAGCGCGACTCGCGACTCGCGTATCGGGTACCCGTATCCGCAACCAGATGGGCGGTCTCGTCGGCCATGGCGTTGAATATTCTCTGCGGGTTGTTCGCTGCGCGATAGTAGGCTGACAGGCAGTGTATGTTCAGGGGAAAGCGGTACGTCCGTCTTCTCGGCCGTGTGGAACGAGGCTCGCGCTCACGCTCAGGATTGTGTTGCGGGACTCTACAGCGAGTGGAAGGGCCGATGACAGGCATTCGAAAGACCCAATCATGCATTTCCCGCATGACCACGTCGTGGGGACGATATTGTTGGCTCGAGCTTCCCACACGCCATGGCTCTGGTACCGGATCGCAGAATGCAACCGCAATAGTCTGAAGGACAGCTCGAGATTTTCGCGTTTCGCGTCTCGGGTACAAGGAGCGAGTATCGTGCTCGACCGTGCCCATCCGGTCGAATCGTCATGCGGCCTGGATTCCTGGAGCTCGTGTGGTACGTGCAAAGTCCCACTCGGTCTTGCGGACGTCCCGAGTACTACCGTACCGGACGCTTTCATAGCGGCCGGGCAAGTGTAGAGGTGCAACACTGGGATTGAGATTTGCGTGCAGAGAGCTCAGAGGAGACGTCTCCCGGCCTAGCACGAGCGCAATCTGAGCGAAGCCTCGGACTACCTGAATCTCTGAGGCTGGGAAGACCTGTCCCGGGCAATTCGGTGCACTGCAGTCTGACAGACGACGCCTGGGCCCGTCGTTTCGATTGCGCCACGCGAAGTTCAATGAGGGCTGCGGAGTCAAGTAGACGGCAATAGGTATGGTCTCCCTTCGTCCGCTCATTCTTGCTGGTTTGTTTGAGACAGTGGTCGATTCCAGTGGGCGAGTGGATACCGCGAGGTGAGGATCGGACCACGTCGGGAACATGAGTCCCGGCTCATCCGCTTGCAGGCAAAATGAAATGACGACGACAGAGGCCGGCAGGTCAGGAAGCGAACTTGAAGTTTGGCCCGCCCGTCATGATGTCCCGGAGCGAGACCTCGACTGGTTCCTGACTCCTGAGGCACTGCAGGCTTCGCCGCTTGAGTGTGAGTGTAGGATTTGCAGCGTAGCATTGGTGGTTAAGCCATGTATTCGAGTACAGCCGTATACAATTCGCAATAGACAGATATCAACGTGTCCATGTTGCACTCTGAGAACCAGAGGACATCTCTCACCGCGCATGACATTACTTCACAATTCAATTGCGGCTCAATGCCCGGATGCTTGATGGAGTAAGTACCTGTACCTCACTTCGTCCTTCGCATTCCCATGAATGCTGTGGCTCTCGGAGGAAGGCTGCCAGGGAGGCCGTCGATAGCTACTACCTAGATTGACGGCAGTTCGGTTCAAGGTGTTCTGAGAAGTTCTCATCTTTGGTAGGTGATTGTGGTGAGTGCACAATATTGTGGGGTTGTGGAGAACTCAGGCGATAAAATCTATAAGACCTATCTTTCCTGCGCGCATGACGAACACTACATCTATAGCTGGAGCCTGGAAGTGTCTGTGCAACAGTGCAAGGACTCAACTCACGGGGAATTTCATCTGTAGCGCGTTGCAGCATGGGACGTCAGAGATCGACCAAGCTGCGATAGTAGTCCGCTAACATCCATCACTCATGGACTACTCGGGACCCTGAGACCTTCTCGGACCAGCCTGCCAGCCTCTGCGTGCATAGCCGGAATGTGCTTGCTCTGTTTCATTTGAAGCAGAGAAGGTTTCAATGTTCTAGGGTTTCAACATATCGCTCTGGCACGTCCCTCTCGATGTACACTGGTCCACTGGCAGTCGAACTGGGATGGACAAGGTGCGCCGCTCAGGAACACTGTTTGTCCGGCGTAGAAACTGACACCCGAGAGAGCTCTGGTAGCGAGGATATGTCGCCTCTGCGCACGTTACCGCTAGCTTCCGAAGTTCTGGTTTGTGATCTTGTCATGCCACAACGCGCAATCAACACGCATCTGCGCTTTCCGATCTCTCCTTACGTTCCGGCTTTAAGCCGCAGTGTCAGTTAGTCCTTGAGGACAACACGGCCCCGAGAGGATGTCGGCTTTGACCTGAGCCTCGGAGCCACAGTGTCTCATCGCGCACGCCAGCTTGGTTCGGTGAGCCGTCGTGAGCGGGACATTTGGTACCAAATAAGGATCATTCATAGAACCTTAACCACCGGAATCCACCGACAGGGAGCTCCCGCCATAAGTATGTCGCTCGATACTGACACAGGACCGTAATAGATGGCAGTAAATTGCTGGGGGCAGGTCATTCAGGTGAGACTCAAAGGTGTGCGGATGTTCTCTGAGTCGTTGAAGATCTGCAACGCTCATACCTTGCTTACAATTCGGATCAATCTCATAAGAGGTATGCGGCTTTACCCACTCGGCAGCTCATGCTTACTCAACTTCGCGACACCCGCGGACGATCGATGCCTCTGCATGTAGGGGACATTGTATCCTGTTGTTTGTGATCATTCTTTCGGGCGCAGGGTTACAGAACATGCCAGCAGCTCTTGCCTCTCCCTCCCCACGAGTCTCCACTCCTTCCCCTTCTCCCAGCTCAAACGGTATCGGTGCACGGAGTCTGACCTCCTGCCTCCTGCTCTCGACAACAAGGTCCTCGCTCCTACGCACCATCACACAACGTTCCACGCGCGATATGAGAAGCTACAGACGATGATCCCGTTGCTCATTGTGTAAGTATAACTGAGCTTTGTCTACCGGGAACGAGCTCACACCGTGTCTCCCAGCCCGCTCCGTGAACGTGCTGTCACGCTCCGCAATCTCCCATCATCTCATCCCTCGAATTGTCGCCGACTCGCACCTTTCGACCGTTTGACGGTCAGCGCAGACGAGAGACCATTGTACGTGGTAGTCTCCGTTGAAGGTTGCACGAGTTGACGACTTCAAGCTTCTCGTCCCGCCACGGCCCAGGTCAGTTCCTCCGGCCGGCTTCGTGTACACGGTACGCCCCTCACCTCCCAAGTGTCATCTCGCTCGCAGGCTCCGGGACCGCTCTGGCACACGAAGCGGTGGTATGTGAGTCTGTCTTGACAGTATCGCGTCAGCGTTATACTCATCATACAGGCTGTTCAGCTCCAGCGATGACTAACCCGGGCGACGACTCCCGCTTTCATCAGAGCGTCGCTTCACGCGAGACGGCGCATTGTCACTGTCCTCGCCCAGTTTGTGCGGCGGAGCCGTGGAGACCATCGCCGGCCACTCGAAAATCCTGTCCGCCCGCCCTCCAACTACTGGTACGTGCCTGTCTTTCACCTGCATCAGTCGACGGATTCGCTCAATACAAACGTCTATCTCCCAGGTACATACACGGTCAACTCACCGGTCGCCTTACCTCAGCACCGCCAAGGAGGCTGTTCTACCTCTTCTCGGAGGCTCGCCTTGCAGATATGTACGTCCTTCGCCGTACGCTGTGCGACGGAGGCTGGTCATGCGGTCGTCCACCCTCTCTTGGGGACGCCGCTGCTGTCACATCTGCGGATGCTACCGCGCACGACACTCAGCTCCTCCGAGGCTGCGATACGTCGTGTTCACAGGTGCGTATCACGGCACACGCAACCGGGAGACAATCTGATCGTTTCTCAAGATGCGGTGGCTGCCTGCAGCGATCTCGTCGCCGCAGATCGACGACCGCCGCGACATGCAGAAGGTGAGCCCTCGACCGGTACGGCGCTGGTGTCCGAGTCTTCCACGACTCACCTCCTGCGCTGCACGAGGCTCGTCGCTGGTACGTACCTCTTTGCATTCGCACAGCAGCAACAGGATCACTAATCGTCAATCTTTGTCCGGTATGTTGGGCAGAACGGCGACTGTCGGCGTATGCCGCGGCGTTAACTCTACGGATTGGCTTCAAGACACAGGTACGCACCTACGCATGCAATCAACGCGTCCCTTGGCTGACGGGGCCCTGGGTGTCTCCAGCGACTGTCCGCTCCGTGTTCCGCCGCGGCTCAGACCGACACTCGTCTCTGCCGCACGCGTGCACCATGGACCGGTACGCACTCGTCTCTGACACACCTCGAAGCTCCGCTGTCTGCAGCGTATCCTCACTGTCGACGCGCGAGCGCAGACTGTGTCCAACTGCTTCGATGCATTCTCAACTTGACAGAGCGTCGCACCGCGGCCCGCAACACAACAGAACGTGAGTACTTATCTGATCCAGATCTCGAGAAACTGTTGCTGTTGCTGACAGAGCTTTGCCAGGGCTAAAAGCCAGCGCAGATCCAGAGAGCTTGCAGAGAAGAGCCGAGGGAGACACGGAGGAACGACGGCGGTGGTGGTCGAGAAGAGAGGCATGGACTTGCCCAAACGGGCGAAGTCGCAGAATAGGCGCCCATTATCGTGCGGGCGGGAAGTCTCCCAGAACGCGTCCCTGTCTCTGTAGCGCACCAGCAGTTTAGTCCGTCCGTATAAAATATATTTCTGTGCCTCACTACTGCTTTCGAATGAACGGGCGTCCGCAGTGCGCATTCTAGCCGCTACTGAGTCCAAGTTCCCCATGCAGGCGAAAGATGAGCACCGCAGGCCGCTCCAGAAGACAGAACCTCCGTCTCCCTGCTGTTCCAACTTCCCAGAACGCCCGCTGTCTGTTCCTCTGTAGAACCGCCGTCCCCACCATCTCTATACTCCCTAGAGCACCCGCCATCTCTATACTCCCAAGGACACCCACTGTCCCTATACATCCTCCAGACCACCCTAAGGTGCAGCTTGCATCTGGTGCGTCGTGTTCGCAGTCCGCTGATAGCCCGCAGAGCCGGCTATCCGCGCCCAATCCAGGCGGGAACATACGAGCGACCGGCGCACACGTCGTGTACCTCTGCGAACGAGATATATTTTCTGTCTACTACAACGTCTGCCCAGCCCCGCTGCACGCGAAACATCTCCAAAGCCCCACGACGCACCTCGGCGAGCTCGACCCCGCTGTGTCGGTTGTAATTCGCGTATACGAGGTTGATCTGTCAACCGATGACCCGTCAGACACATGGAGAACGAAGAACGGCAATATTGCACACCTCGTGATGGAACGGCCTCAGCCCGGCCACCTCGAGCAGCTCCCACCACTCGAGGAAGTCCTGGAAGCGCTGGTTCCAGACGTGCAGCTCGATCTGCAGCTGTCCGAACGGCAGCACGCCCTCGCGCTCGTTCACGTTCCACCCCGTCGTGTTTGCGTTCGCGGCGGGATTCGCGGAAACTCGCTCCATCGTGAAGTCGCGGATGATGCCCCGGAACGTCTCCCACTCCCACCCCTCGACGTCCAGCCGCAGGAAGTCTATGTGCGAGTGGCCTGCGGTCGGGGAGGCGTCAGTTAGACTCAAGCGTTAGACGGAGGACGCAGGACGCACCGTTCTCGGACATGAGGGACTTGAGCGTCCACGTCTTCGGGTCGTCGCCCTGGCCGTGTCTGTCGCTCGCCCCGAGCGCGAGCTTACCGAAGTGCGCGCGGTGCCGGAGCGGCTTCGGGATGTGATTCTGCGCGTCCTCGCCTTTCGTCGAGTCGTATATCCACACCTCGCAGAACTGTGTCGACTGCAGCAGGGTGGCCTCGAACGAGTACGACGAGTCTATGCCTGTGAATGGAAGCCAGGTGAGCACCCCGTTCGACGAAGAAGGCACGAATGCTCGACGCGCGAAGACGAACAGGGCAGCGATGAATAGCTGGCGAGATATTCGAGCCCATTTCACGGGGACGAACCGGATCGCCCGGACGCCAAGCGGGCGCATCGTCAGCCCTGGGGACGCGTCTCGAGTAACCCGCGCGAGACCGACGCGTGAAGCGCTCCGCCCGCTATTGGGGCGGGTACCGAATGGTCTCCGGGCCAGCGCAATCCACAGCGTCGACTGCGGACGATAGTCCACCGTACGACGTGGCAGCTGCGGAGACTGGGTGACGCCGGTCCAAGTGATCGGTGGAGCAGGTACAGCAACGGGGTACTGGACGGCGCGGAGTGCACGTAACGCGCGTGTAGCCCCGGGCGGACGTGACGAGAGCATGGCGGACTACGAAACCAGCGGGGCAAGAGGAGGGAGGCGCAATCGCCCCCTGTTGAAAGTGAAGAAGATAAGGGCAGGACGTACCGAAAGAATAGATCACGCAATTGGGCTTGTCCTGTATGCGCGAGATGCCACACATCCACTTTCCGCCGTCTCCCAATGCTCCTAACCGGTCGAGTTCGTGCGGGCAGTTGAACAGTGGAGGGAAAAAGTCCCCTGCGAAAGACTGTCAGCGCGAAGGCGTGCGAGCAGCGTGCCAGACGACGTACACACTGTGTACGGTGGCCACGGATCCTGGTCAGGGGGAAACCTATGCACGCAGCAATGTCAGGGATGGCAGAGACGGCGCGAGACACGCCGCCGACGTACATGACGACCTGGGCCGGCGTGGGTCCAAATCGAGTGATGAGGTCCTGCCGCTGCGGGAGCATGGCGCGATACTTGCGCTCCTCGCGTTCTAGCCTCGCCTTGAGGTCGTTGTTCGCCCTGTACACGACGGAGTGCGGGCGGGGCGTCGGGCTCGAGAGGAACCAGTACGCGCAGAGGACGAAGGCGGCGAAGGCGATGGTGTAGCGCGGGTGTCGCTGTCCTAGGGAGAATACGGACTTTGCCATGCTGACGGAGTCGCAGAGGGCGTGTGGTGGGCGTCGGTCGTCGTGTACGACAGCGTCGGCGTCGTGGAAGACGGTGAGCAAGACGGAGGGAAATGTGGGGAAAAGCGGAGACAAGCGCGCCCACTTTCGGTCTAGAACGCTGCGCGCTTACACTCCACCACGTGGATATTCAACGACTGCGCCGCTTTCGGTCAATTTTCTACCAACCCTCGCCGCGCCGCTCGAAAGCGTAAGTTCGTTTCACTCATAGCATAGTACGGACTTCCGACCTCCTCCTCCTCCTCCGAGAGGTGGTTAACTCTCACTTAGCGCCCCCGGTCGACCGTCCTTGCCTTAGTCTTGCTACAACTTGATCACGCTGTACGATCCTGCTCGATCTTGTCGGGGCTTGCTGCTTCGCGACGTTCCAGCCGCTGACGAGGACATGGCTCCACAGAGTTGATATAAGTATTTCCGCCTGCTATCTCCCACCCTTCGAACACCACAACCTGTACCATGTCGTCCGGTCCACCCCTCGACATCCCTGCAGAATCCGTCGTAGACCAACGAACCGACGACGACTTGGTCAGAGACACAGAGTTCTGTTTCGAAGGCGGCTCCGTTGTCATCGTGGCCGACAGGCTTGCGTCCAAAGTATATCGCGAGACTCTTGCAGTCCCTTCAGTTGTGTTCCAGGGCATGTTCCAATTTCCTCCGAACGTCGTGGTCCTCACCTTTGACGGCTGCCCGGTCGTGAGGGTCTCTGACTCGCCTGAGGACTTCCGGCACCTGCTGCGGGTACTTCTCCCCAGGCCTACCGCGTAAGCGCATTACTTCTGTTCTACAGGCATACGCACTGACGACACGCGCTGGCTGCACGACAGAGGCAATGCGAAGATCCCGTTCACTCACGTCTCAGCGTACGTTAGGCTGGCGCACAAGTACAAGATGAGCGCAATACGCGAGGACGGCGTGAAGCTCCTGCTCAAGTATTATGACGCTCGGTACGACTTCTGGGCATCCCGCGACATGGGCACCCTCGAGGGCGGGGCGTGGCATGCCATCGAGGCCATCGAGATCGCCCGACTCACTGGAACAGAAGTCATACTCCCGCTCGCCTTTCTCGACTGCGCAAGCCTCGGAGCCGACTTGATCGAGGGATACACACGGGAAGACGGAACCCACATCCATTTGTCCAACGAGGACCTCGCACGCACGCTGAAGTTGTCCAAATATCTCTGCGGCCAGGACCTCGACGCCGCCTTGGATCTCGGTCCGTATCTCGCGAAGTGTGGCGCGGTCGACGGATGCGCCGACCCCCCAACTGCCGTCGGACTGCGTCTATCGCGTGGCCCATGAACGTCTCTCGCAGGCGGGCGGGCGATCCTCTTCATCTGCGTCCATGGGAGGAAATTGTGCAGGGGTTCCAGCCGCTTTGTTCCGCGTGCCGTCAAGAGTTATTGCGTTGGGATCCCTTGCAGCGTAGACGTCGCCGTACATGGCATTCCCTCACGTCGCACCTCGACTTGCAATCGAGTGTGCCGACCTGGCCGTATGTGATGGTGCCGCCTGGGCATCTTGAAGATCCTTGAAACTCCGAGGAGAGGTGAGATGCAGTATGTCTGACGAGCGATCTCCTTGCTTAATCGAACTTGCGCAGGCATTGACACTAAAGCAGGAATTCGAACCGCCGTATTACGCTAGGTCTTGCGGGCCGTCAATCTGCATCCGAAACTTGAAGTGTTATCCTCAGCGCTTTGCTGGGAACGTATGATCGAAACGAGAAGGTCAGTATCCATGACTGCTGCATCTCAGAAAGATCACATACGGCAAGAGCAATTTCGTAGAGGGCGATTAGATGAAATCTCATCCGAAACTAGCGATGTATACAGTAAGTATACTCTGATTTGCCTGACTTCCTGCAAGACCTTCATCTCGGCGCGTATCACGATGTTTGCGAACGCAGAAACTCAACTATTGTTCAATTACGGAGGGCACCATGCCGCGGGAGGCACACAAATGTGAGCCAGACGCTCTCATGAGTCATTCGCACGTCAAGGCGGTGACACCGTAGCGCCGCAGTACTCGTAAACTCTCATAAGTCGCCCCCGCGATGATGGATTCGACTACGTTCACTGACATGGCAACTCCGGGGTCATCCCCGTTTCTCGAGCTTGCGATAGAGCTGCAGGTGAAGATTCTTCTTGAACTAAACCTAGGCGACCTGACCAAATGCACGAGGGTAAATATCTCTCGTTTCCAGCTGTTTGCATAACGATAGGCCCCTCGCGAACTGTGTACATACAGTCGGTTAGTGGCGGGGTTCGTACTTTTGACGCTTCTCGTTTCATCTCATCCCTACTCACTTACTCATCACTTATCCTTTTTCCAAGTCCGCTTAAGCGGCAGTGTGTGTAAACAGTGCGGAGGGGCCTATCGTTATGCAAACGGCTGTCATGTCGTGCCAGGCTTATCATACCCCAGGTCTGCACTGCATTGAGAAGCCTCATTGTATCCGAGGCTGCGATTCAGTACAAGATGGAGCTGGTCCGCGCGGGCATGGTCGACGGTCCTTCTGACGTCCCGCTGGCGGCGAAGCTAGAGAAGCTCCAAGCGCGCAACACCGCGTGGGACACCGGCTTCCCCTTGCACACTGTCATGGTACACCCGGACGTCAAGGCTCGTGCCGGAGGGTTCTTTATGTCCGAGGACAATTCCGGAAGCCATCTCGCCTGGAGGCTGCATCGACCGGCATGGCCCGGGCTGGAGACCTCAGGAGGGTTGGACGAGATGTAATGGCTGCTAGATCTGAAGCAGTATCTGCCGCAACTTACGAGGCCCAATATAGACGCATGGGCAGTCAATCCTGAGGAGGGTATGTTCGTGTTCACAAAGACCTTACCAGGCGATGAGTGAGTGCAGCTCGACCCGGAACCGTCTGAGTGTGTAGCACGATGAGACGTAAGCTCACCCGATTTGTCCTAGGATACCTCATTGCATTGTCCTCACTCTCTCGCAGGACCGGACTCCACATCTCCTCACCGCACTGCCCTTATTATCTGCACCAATATACCCTGAGCTCGGGTCCGTGGGTGACCTGATCTCGTGGGAACAAACGGGAATGGAGGACGCGGACGTCATGGCAGGCGTGATCAATTGGAAAACTTGGGCCGTCGTTTGGGTAAGTCTTATGCCTCGCCGACCTTTCTAGCCCTGCTACTTAATACGGCTCATCGCAATGGTAGCAATACGGACCGAGAATTGAGGGGAGATTCCTGATACTCGATCCGTCCCATGTTCTGGTATTCAACATCCGGGGTCTCTTCGTCTACAAGTTCGATCCGAACGCATCTCCCGCAATGCCTGCGCGTCCTGCCTCGGAAGAGGATTATTTGCTCCACCTCGCACTCCCCAAGCTCAAGGATGACACTGGAGTCGTCGCCACACGAGTTCATGAACACGGGCCTCGATATTTCAGAAGCGACCGCCCCCTCTTCCGGGAAGATCCTGACCTTGACGTCCTCGCGCTCTACATTCAAACATACGCGGAGGCACGGTGGTCCTATGTGCGGGATCGCCTTCTCCTCGTGGTTCCGTTCACGACCATCCGCAAGCGACTGGAGGCCCTCGCGCAGGTGCAGCCGGAGGAGCGACAATTCTCGCAGTCTGTACCATGGGACCAGTGGGGCCCCGATGGGGCTCGTCTGCTCAAACTCGGTGCCAGCCCGCATGCCATCAGCGTCATGGGCTCGCGCGTGGCCATACCGTTCCGCAACTATTCTTCCCCGAACAACCTGGACATCTATATCGTCGACGTTCGTCCGAAGAGCGAGCAGGAGAGTTTCATCGGGTGCGAGCGAGACGTATCTTCCGCACTGGGGGCTCCCCTCGGGGGAATCGATGCCTCGGACACGATTCAGGAGTTGCAGAGCTTCGCTGAACCGGTGACTACCACGCTGCCGTATCGCATGACGTATCTCAAAGCCTGGTTGCATGACGACTCTAAGGTCGCTGAGACACAGGGCTTGGCTCATGATGGGATGGTTATTGCGGTAAGTCTGGAGGAGTTTGCAGTGGTCAGAGGCTGACAAGGAACCTTCCTTTAGTACAGACCGTTATAATAAGCGATCGGAGAGACACTCGCCGGAGAGTGAATTGATGCATATCGGACTCAATACGTCCGATGTGAGTTGGCGACGGGCCGCCGTGCAGTTGGCATGACGCGAGTTCAGACGCATGGTTAGCTCATAGTACAGGCCCCGCTGGTCTGGACATGCGGAAAAATGGAATAGTCGAGCTGTGTCTGTCGCGCTGGCCTCTCATGGACATAACCAAGCTGACGACGGTGGACGGGTGGACGATCGATCATGCGATTGCGCTGGAAGATGTTGTTCTCTGGGCATTGTCTCCGGGCCGTCAGTGATGGTGGCTTGAATCTTCTTCTTCCTCGTATCCTCATACACAGTTGTCGAGCTGCGATCTCAAAGTCGAAGATCATTCGCATAGACTCTATACTTCTTCAGCCTGATTTACTGACCTCAGTCGCAGGCGAAGAAGCCTCTAGTGCGGTCATGGATCTCAGTTGCTCACTGCGGATTGAAGGCATAACCATGATAAAAGCACAGGCGGATGACCGATCGGACGTCTGACCGGCGCTCATTGGGTGCTCATCATCTTCCGACGTCTGCCCCACCTGTTTCAGCCATGAATCCTTCTAGCATTTTGACCGTCTATGATGCCTTGTAAAGTACGTCCGACCGTTTGAGATGATCGTCACGCTCAGTACTGCATAACAAGTACCGGACAGATGTTTGGCCGGCGCGCCGCGATTGTTGCCTGCAACGTACTGGAAAGACAACCAGCGTCACTTGAAACAGATGGTCAGATAGGGCACGATGCGATCTCGAGGAGCGACGCGAGTGACCTTCTACTTATTCACCTCATGCCTATACCGTAGGATTCAGTTATAAGCCACGCTATAGAATTTCGACACTTACCAGTCGAGTATCATATTTCTCCTGGGGGTTTCATCATCAACGACCACATCCGGACGTGTATACCGATAGTCCTCGGGAGGTTGGTCCATAATGTGCGACGCGCATCTTGGAGGGGATCGCGGCGAAGCAAACACTCGCGACATGCAGGACGCATCGATCCGTATACTTCTTCTACAATTTCCCGCCACGGCCGAAGGATGAGAGGATCTCCGCCATTTCTGTCGGCGACCGCGTTGGTCCAGGCGGTGCACGCAGCTTCACGACACCTATTGGGACTCGTGCATGCGTCGGTAGCACCGCACGTTGCCAGAAGCGGACCGAACCGACACCTCTCATGAGCCAAAACATGGAGGTCTGCTTCGCGCCGAAGCTTGTCGCGAAGACGGAGGACGCGTGCGAGATCCTCCGGAGTCAAGAAGATGCGAGTGCCATCTTCCCGACCGTAGCCGAAGGCTAGGTCAGGGCCGACATCGGCACACTGGAGGAATGCGAGCGGGAGTATGATTTCGGCCCCGGTGAGACGTGCAATATGGATGGCGTCAATAGCGTGGATAGGGTCGATCAGGAGGAGGCCGAGCCCGTCACGGCAGGCCCAGAAGTCATGTCGCGGGTCGTAGTACTTCATAAGGAGCTTCACCCCATCGTCCCAGATGGAAGTCATCTTGTACTTATGCGCCAGTCTGATGTACGCTGAGACATGTGGGAACGGTATGTCATTCTCTCCCCTACACCAATGCCGATACGTGTCAGTCAGTATGCTCATGAGACAGACTGAATTGACTCACACCGTAGGCCGTGGAAAGAGCACACGCAGCAGATGTCGGAAGTCCTCAGGCGAGTCTGAGACTTGGACCAGCGGGCAGCCGTCCAGGGTGAGAATCGCGGCGTTTCGAGGGAACTGGAACAAGCCCTGGAAGACCACCGAAGGGACCGCAAGTGTCTCGCGATAGACCTTGAACGCGACTTTCCCCGCGACCAGAACGACAGACCCGGCGTCAAACCAAAACTCCGTATCTCTGATCAAGTCGTCTTCGTTTGGCTCGTCTGCGAGAGGGTCTGCTGCGAGGGGTGGTCCAGACGACATGGCGAGTTTTGTCAATTTTCGTCGTGATGGTGGCTGCAAGTTGATTCTCAGAGTCACAATCGACGCTGCCCGTCGGCCGTGATTGTACCACCACACACTGAGTGTTTGACTCGTCGTTCAAGAGTATTCCGGGTAGTCCACGGTCTAGGCAGAGTGAACTCGAGAGTCGATGAGAGGAACTTGTATTCGGAAGACTGAAGAGGAGGAGGAACAGCTCCTGGGAGCGCTCGGGTCGCACCGGTCCGGCTTTTACAGCGCTTGTGTGCTCTTGCCGCGCGTCTGTCGATGTGTTGTTTTGCTCCCGCTTTTCCCCACCACCGCCATGACGATAATTTGCTTCCGAGGTTCAGAGGCTAATTCGCGTTCAAAGGGCAAGACCAGACACCAAAGGTCGCCGACAAATTCCGAGTGATGGTGCAACTTCTCATGTTGAGTAAGAGTTGTGACTCCGCTCTTGCGAGACAGTGATGTCGGTATGGCCTTCAAGTCCTCCTTCTGGTTCGGAGTCAGTGCTTACGTTGCGTTGTTATTCAGGCAGATGTGCCAGGCTGCATGTTCCAGGGGTGCCAACAGGACTGCTGTCGCAGCCCCTAGACATGCTTCAAGTAGCTGGATAGACAAGTACGGGCCACAGCCAGTGCAGTCATCCATTAGTTGCCGCGCCATGAAGCTTGTCCCGCGATTATACACGCGCAAGGGTCGGATAATGCAGCACTATTTGTTTCCGATCGCTGGGGATGACGTCGTCCTGTTTCGTCCGCGGATGAGACGTGACGCGTGAAGGGACGCGGAGGCTGCCCGATCGATTGCTGCCCGCCGCACAGCAGGCAGGGTATATAAGTCGTCGGCGACATGTTCGTTTTGCTATCGACCCTTCGCACTCTACTCCCACAACCTATCCCACATCCTCCGCATATTCGCATCATGTCCAACGACGCGCTCGACAGCAACCCGCCGAACGCAGACTACCACCTCTCCAATCATGGTTCCGACTGGTTGTGGGCGGTGTTCGCACTGTTCGGTTTGTCGCTGCTCGCCGTCATCGGCTGGACGTTCGCGGTGAGTCCGTCTCTGGCCCTTTTGGCCCGCCTCATGTGCTCAGTCCTCTGTCTAGACTCGTCGTGGCACACGCCTCTTCCATCAGATCGCCATCGTCGTGCTCTTGACCGGCGCAATCTCGTACTTCTCCATGGCGTCCGACCTTGGAGCGACCCCCGTCCCCGTTGAGTTCCGTGGCAATGGTACTCGCCAGATCTGGGTACGTCTCGTTGGTTCTTTGTTTGTCGATGTGGCTGACACGTAGCGTGCAGTTCGTTCGGTACATCCAGTGGTTCATCACACTGCCACTGCTACTCCTTGGACTTCTCCTTGCCATCGGACTGCCGCTCTCTGACATCCTCACGACGCTGTTCATGGCGATCGTGCTCGTCGTCACCGGCCTCGTCGGAGCCCTCGTTCCGAGCACATACAAGTGGGGCTACTACGTCTTTGGCCTTGTAGCTCTGTTCTACATTTGGTACGTCGATCACATATCTCCCCAGTGGCGTCCTCTCATACATCCATCTTCAGGTACGTCCTTCTCTGGCACGGACACCGCACGACCTTCGCCGCCGGTGATCGTACGACCTTCGCCGCCGGTGATCGTACGACCTTCGCTCCCGGTGACCGCGCTCGCTCCGGCCATCGCCTCTCCGCCTACTACCTCTCTTTCCTCCTCATGCTCTACCCGATCGCGTGGGCATGCTCAGAGGGCGGCAACGTCATCTCGGTCACTTCCGAGATGATTTGGTACGGCATCCTCGACCTCCTCGCGGGACCCGTCTTCCTCTTCTGGTTCCTCTTCAAGCTGCGCGGCGTCGATCACAGCACGTTCGGCTCCCAGTCCGGCAAGTACACCGATAGTAACATGGCTCCCGGTGCGACGACCACCGCTCAGCGCGCTGGTGCTGGCCCTGCGAGCACTGCCAATGGTGTTGGCGCCGGGCCCGCGAATGGGGCGACCACTTCCCCCGTCATGGGCGCTGGGAGTGGGACTTATCCACCGTCCGCTGCCCATGGAGCACAAGGTGCTTTGGCTGTTTGAGAGGTTATAGACTATTTCCGCACCAGTTAGACAGGTTATTTGAATGTGTGTACAAGGCTTTTCTTGAATCGCCGCGAAGGGATATAATGCATCAAAGGCCGCTTTCCGCGAACCACGTGGCAGATGTCCGACTATACATACTTGAACCAAAGTTTGTGGAACTCGCTCAGTCGTCACTTCCCTCATCCACTTGTTGAGTACTTCTGAGTATGATGCGACAAATTCTAACCACTTTGCTTCCGGAGCTATGGAGTCGGATCATCGAGCAACTTCCTCCTTTAGAGCGCCAGGCGTGCTTGTCAGTATCGCGGATGTTCCACGACATCTCGATGCCACTCGTCTTCAGCCACGTCCACATAACGTATGGCATCCCGTCGGATTGCAAACTCCTCTCCAAGATCGTCAATCCACACGAGTCAACTTCCCTTGGCCAAGCTAATATTCGCACGGAACGAGCCAGGGCAGCGAAAGCCACCTCGGAGTTCTTGCAGTACGTCGCAGCGACGCCAGAGCTTGCGAGGATGGTCAAGACACTCAGTGTGCGGGCGATCTCTCTGTCTCCGGAGTCTGTAGACTGTGGTATGTCTGCGCCAGTCTTGATTCGTGGGACCGGTGGCTAACGCAGAACGTGTGACACGACTTTCAAGCCGATCTCGTCAATGCACTCAAGACTCTCACAAATCTGCAGTCGTTTGGTTGGCGTGGCAATTCTCCGTACATCCCGGAAGCGGCGATTCACGCGATCATCGAAAGCGGGGCTCCCTTGACCGAAGTGGTCATTCCGTGAGTATCCTCTCCTCTACGCGCAATGTACGATTACTGACACATTCTGGCCGCGCTGCCAGGCTGTGGAATCCCGCTGCCAGTGCTCTATCGCGCCTGAGAAACCTGCAGGCTATCTGGATACCGATCGATCTGAACATCGAGCTTCCGGAGGAGAGGATCAGAAAACCATCCTCCAAAGAGAATCCAAGGATCATCATCCAGGCGAACGCGGAGACGCTCCGTGTCCTGTCTGTCCATGGGGTAGTCTCGCGATGGAAAGTCCCAGTCGAGTCGCTCGTGAATCTCACCGAATTCGAATGCATATGGTTCGACGGCGACTTCAGCTTCCTAGCGTCGCTCTTCGATCAGTGCGCACAGCTCCGCTCTCTGACCCTCGGTGTAGGGCCAGAGGATCTCCTCCGAGGCGGCATCACTGCGGTCCTCCGCTCCCGACCCTCCTCTCTGCCGCTACTTACGGCCTTCAAGATCTCGTTGGACAGCTTCAATCGTTCGCACGCTGTGGCGCTTGTGCGTGCTATGACCGCGTTTCTGGCCACTAAAGCATCCTTGAGATGGCTCGACGTCAATATCACCGGGATTGACGAGAAGGCTCATGGCCTCGACCTTGCCGGGTGCCCGTCGGTGGAGGTTCTCCAGCTGCTGCCTTCCCTCCCGGAGCTCGAAGTCTTGGGTCTCTACTTTTCGCGCATGTTCTTTACGACGGCAGATTTCGACTTGCTCAACGAGAGCATTCCGCTCGGCCTGACCGCCCTCTTCCTGAACCTGAAGATTCGAAGAGTATATGATGTCCGTCCTGGACTGTTCGCTGACTTTGTGAGTCCCATATATTATGACCCTTCCCGTAGTTGAATACTGACTCAGACATCTTAGTTCACGAAGAGAATGCGCCTCCAGTACCTGCAAATCGTCGATGAAGGCCGAACATTGGTCGAGTCCCTCGACGAGCTCAGGACCATGTGTCCGCGCACCGTCGAGCTGATCGGCTACGGCGACGGCCATAGTAACCAAATGTATTGGACGGTCCCGAATGTAGCCGGACAAGAGTACGGCGTCGAGCTCGCGTCGGCATGGTCGGACATGCAGCTCTGGTTCCACACGGTTGACGACTTCGCCGGACACGAAGACTGGGAGTGGCTCGTGCGTCACCGGGATTCCGACCTCATGGTGAGTTTTCTGCTCGTCGTGCAGACCGGGTACGGCTCTGACTTTGCGGCAGCCTTGATGGATTGATCATGCCGCACATCCCCTCACCCGCACTGCGCCGCCGCGACCCACCGCGACCTCCCACCTCGGATACGGTCACAGATCCCTCGGTCTGACTTGCCGATACTTTCGTCTCATCCCGTGTAAACCACTCGCATCCTCCCTCACCTATATAGCTATCTATAAGTAGTGTCGCTGCTCCATTTTGACAATGTCTGTTCCGACGAGTTCCACTTCATCTCCTATTGGACAGATCATTTGCCATAGGTCCCATTCGTTTAGGAACCTGGTTGGTGAGCGAGGTCTCACATCAGAGCACTATTAAGGCGATGGTGAGGGGAGAGTAAGTAAACCACACTCCGAGAAACGAGAGCGCTTGATGAGTCATGTTATATCGCTGGTCAGATTGCGGTGTCGAACCACACCGCCACTCCCTCCTTCTCCTAAGCGCGTGAGGGTCCAGACACTCAACCACCACTATCACTACCACCGCTCGGCGCCGGCATCTCCTCCTCCTTCTCATACTAAGTTCTGACGAGCCTGAACACGGTAGTCGTGCGTCTATCTTCCCATCGTCTTCGACATCCGAGTCTGGCCCCGCCATGTCTCGTGGACTTCCCATCGAACTCTGGAGAGTTATAGTCTCGTTTCTACGCAACGCTGATAAGCGTACCTGTCTCCTGGTTTGCGGTGTTTTGCACGACATTGCGCTCCCTCACCTCTTCCGGACAGTCGACCTCTTCCTCGGATCCTGGTATGAAGCCCACGATCCTCTTCAGTTGGATCCTCACGCGTTGGATGGTATCTACTTACCGCCTGTCTCCACGCCCGACTCGCACCGCAGACAGCAGGTCAGCCTGGAAATGCTTCATCGCATTTCTAGCGATGCGCATTTTGCCGGGCAGGTGAGAGCGGTGAACGTTGGCGCGTTCTGCTGCAAACACGAGGTTTGTAGCCGTGGCATATCCGGGTTGCTTGGTACGTGATTGTTATGCTCGTTCATGCACCATGAACCTTGAAGATGCTGACGCTGCTTGGCCCGATTACTGGGACCTCTAGTCGACGCCCTCAGGTGTCTTACCGCTCTTGAATCGTTTGCCTATTTCGGGGACCGTCCAGTACTCAGCGTAGAATTGTTTGATGCGCTCGCAGCGGGATCTGCGGAGACATTGAGACACATCCGCCTCCCCGCTGGGTAGGAACAATCAGTCGAATTCACTCTCACAGCATACTGAATCCCATCCTTCAGTTGGAACTTAGACACAAGACAATTGAAAGCCACCTTGTCGCTGAAGAGCATTATCATTGGACGCATCCGCGAGACAGATCTAGAGCCATATCCTCCCCCTCCAGACTCTAACCTCGGGAAGTCTACCCATACCGTGCGCGCTCTAGCAGACGCCGGCACTAAGACGCTGCAGCGCATCCGAGTGCCCGACTTCACTTGGTTCGATCCAGCCGCTCTCAGCAATCTCGTGGAGGTAGAGCTGACCTATCTTCACGGGCGCGAAGTCAACATCAACATCGTTCTAACGCACTTTCCTCGCCTCCGATCCCTCGTGCTCGTCTCAGTCGAGCATCGTCACGTTGCCCCCTTCGATGCGCATCCAACAGCGCTCCCCTCCTGGAGTCACTCGACATCAGTGCTCGGTACTACATCCCAGTCGCACACTTCACAGAGTTCATCGTTGCGAAAAAGCATCTGAGGCGGCTGAACGTAATGACCTGCGACGTGCGCATGGAACTACTGGATCTCCTGCCCAGGCTACCTCGCCTGGAAGTACTCGGCCTTGATCTGTGGTGCTACGACTGGACCGAAGAGCGCCACGAAAAGCTGGACAAGGCTCTTCCGGCCGGCCTCACGGCACTCCTGATATGGGACGGGATGGAAGAAAGCTTCGTCTCAAAAGCCGCCTGGGCCCGTCTGGTGCGTCCTCACGTCTCTCACTGCCCGAGCTGTTACTCTAGCAGGTGCTGATATGTTACCATCCAGCTTCAGAAACGTACTGCGCTGCGGTACTTCCACGTCCTCCCCGAAACAGAGCGCGACGCAGACATCTCCGCCGAGCTCCTCGAGCATCGCCCGCCGTCGCTCGAGCTCGTCGGCCACGGCTGGAAGATCCGTTCGGTCGAGAGACTATCCGAGTCTGACTCTGAGTCGCGAGACGGAGACGACGCGCATACGCATTCGTATTCAGAGCCGTGGTCTCTCGCGAAGGTGTGGTTCAGGGCTGCTGAGGACTTCGGCGACCCGGACTGGGAGTGGCTGCTTCGTGGCCATAATGCGTCTATGTTCAGTGGGTCTTCTGCACGCGTCGTGATACTCGAATGCGATCTGACTTGTCTCTAGAAACTGCTCACGTCCTCGAATAAGGATTGAGGCCGGTAGCAGGGTTGTCTTGGTAGCGCTTTGTGGCCGGTAATTCGAGCTGCGCCGGCCTAGACATCAATAACGTGCTGCGTTTCGTGATAGGTAGAGACTCTGTCTGACGCTGTCGTCCGCTTTACGCGATGGCTCTTGAATCGGCGCTTTGCTTCAACATCATCGCTCACATGCTTCGTTATATTGCTGAGTATAAGGCTGGAGCCTGGAGCTTCAATATACTGCACCGTAGAGGTATCAAGTAGCGCGTCCCAGATACGTCAGCCTAGTCTCTGGTAGATCAGAAATGGGCACGTCTCGCGCGAGCTACCGGCCGCAATGACATGTCGACGATCGACTCTCGCATGCTGGGCCTCCTCCGTAAACAAGAAGACATCGGTTCTGTCCCTACGACCTCGACGAACCCTTCCATCCACTTGCCCGCGCACCGATCTTCCGCTACATACAGTACTACATATATTCATAGCGGTGTCATGACGGCCCGATTTCGACCAGATGCACCTGCATCAGCCTGAGGTCCCAATCGTCCGTCATCCAAGCATGGAAGCAGGTTTGCTGAAGGTACTCGGCGTGATCAGTGGACTGCAATGTCATGAGAGAAAGGATGAGCGCACTCAAAACTTCTCCGAGCGTGGTACCGGAACAACCACTCCCAGTCCTTGCAACCGAAGTCGTCCGTAGTAGCGAACGTGGCCTTCGAGGGCGGCCAAGGTGGCAGATAATATGGGACGTCCCGCTCGGAGTCGTGTTTAAGCCAGCACAATTCCGTGTTGAACCCGACAAGCTCGAGAGAATTCGGGTGTTTGAGCAGCCATCGTCTGCAATCTACTGTCAATCCCGTGTCGATGATGTGGAGGTACCGAACGGAGGTCAACCTCGCAAACTGTAGATCAGGAGGTTGTTAGCGTCGAATGCAGGTTACGTGACCATGACGAGACACACCATCTCATTCCACCGATAAATGTCCCAGTCCACAACTTGCTTAATCAGAAGCGCTGAGAGCTGGCGTGTACACAATGCCGAAATATCCTCTAGGGTGAAGCGGAAGCGTCGCATGTTGAGTCCAAGAACCTTGAGGGCAGTGAAGTCGCGCAATTCCTCGAGTAGAGGAGACGGTGTGCCTTCCTCCAAGTCAACGTTGGCGAGATCCAGCATCCTCAACTTCTTCTTGCCCTTCAGGAAATTCACCAGGACGGCGAGTTGCGCATGCGTAAGCATCCGGAGATACCAAAAGCTATCATAAAACAGCTTGAACCCAGTGAGTTGCGGCCAGGCCCCGGCTTCCTTGTGAGCAGCTCCATGAATTGCGGGCACTCGTCCGCGTGGAGGTCTAAGGTGACATATCGGAGATTGGTGCAGTGGTCAAAGATAGACTCGAGGCCTACTATTGAGTGGGGGAGATAAATCTCGAGTTCCTGGAGGCCCAGAAGGGACCGGACTGGGCATCTTAAGAGGGCGGTCCCGTGCAGCGTGAGTCGGACCAAAGTCTCTTGGTTCGCCTCTACTCCGGCGCAAACGCGAACCTGTGAGTCGTCCTCCGACAGAACTCGTTGTCGACATCGTGCGGACTGCGCAATGCGATCGTATGAAGCTGCTTGAAGTTGGTCAGGCACGCCCGAGTATCGTCGGAGGAGCTGTTAGCCAATCTGTCAGCTACCAAGTCAGCCGAGTGAGTTATAAACGGCCACTCACGGTAGGTGAAGCTCGCGTAGACCATGTCCCGACGAGTTCGCGAGGGCGGCCAGTACAGCGGCGCTCGGAAGGGGACAGCGGCCCTCCCAACGGAAGGAAGTGATGTTTGACATCGCCTGTATGGCCTGTTTCAAGATGACTGTGCAAATGAACGTTCGCGTTCACTCGGTAACTCCCATGTTCAAGTCGTCACAGGACAAGATGCCACTCACGCAACTCATCAGCACAAGACCGTCCAGGTATATAGTACGCGTAGATGGTCAGCTTCTTGACGACCCTCGCGAAGCTCGGATTGTCGTGCATATGGCGCAACATCCCGCATGTGTCCATGTTGATACGAGTAAGCTCAGCGTGTTGGTCCTTCAACGTGTAATGAGGTAGAGGGCCTTCCAAATTGATGTAGGGTTTGGGCGGGCCAGGTGTCCAGGACCCAAAACGAACGGTGAGGTGGGAGAATAGGACAGGGATGGTCAGGTCTCGAAAGTAACGGCACACCGAAGAAAAACTCCGTTTGTCTTCATCGGAGAGGTACCAAACGACCATACCCAAGACTTCTGGTGGGAGATCCCCCGCAAGGCTGTCTTTGGAAGTCGGCTTCGTGGTATTTCGCGGCAACCACTCGCACCCGCCTTGTGAAGATGACTCGCGAGTTATCATAGGACAAGCTGCGCAAGCTGATAGGAGTATCAGTCAAAGTCTGCGTGAAGTGGAGAAGGCATACTTTTATGGTGGTGACGATGGGTGTGCGTAGTGGTAGAAGGTGGTTGTGGAAAGCCTCGAGTGAGCGCCAGTGAGCCCGAAGTTGACCATGTCGCGACTCCCACGGTCCTCCCTGCCGCCGAGCCAAACCTCTCCTCCACTCCCAACCATCTTGCCTCCTCTTGTCCGTGTCTTCGTGCGATATGACCACGAGCGAGTCGTGTGTGCTCGCGTTGACCGGGAAGTGATGGACACCGCCGTCAACCGGTCCCGGATGCGTCAGGCCAGGAGATGAAGTGACAGGTCTCTGAGCATCCCTTGAAGACAGCTCGGCCGCCATCGCGCTAACGGAGGTCCGACATCCCTTGTCTCCGCTCAGGCTGGCCTCGAGGGCGAATATCTGTCGTGAGGTCTGTCAGCGCAATCCAGGGCTAACGACAGAATAAACACCGACTACCTACTACTCACCTGCACAGACGTGATCGGTACGAAGACTGCCGTTCGACGAGACTCGGAGAGATTGGGTGCAGACACTCGAAAGTTGACAAACACCTGCACTTTGCCAATCAGACCGAAGGATTTGTTTTGCCAGTGTCATCGTCGTACCGCGTGGTCAACACCTGGAGGCATGTCGTACGTCCCCAGACGGTCGGAATAAGAAGACCGTCGTAGAGCTTCCGTCGAGTCGGTTGGAAGGGTACGTTTGTCGTACGGTGGTGGAAAATACCGGTAGAAATTTGGACGTCGCTCGTGCGATGTCCGAATTATCGGTGGTGCGGAGAGAAGTTCACGAGGGACGGTCCCTTGAAATAGAGGAGAGGAGTCACTTCAAAGACGGGAATTGACGAGTACGTACTTGTGCGGAGAAGGAACAGTGACTAAGCGTTCATGTCTCGTGCAGGACCGACTTCAGCTTGGAGCACTGCATTGTGCATTGGATACGCCGCTGTGCGACGTCTCGGTTTTATGACCCACGCGACAAAATTACCAGCTATGCGCTGATTGCTCGGTCTCCGCAATGTACTAAACTAGTATATCGTATTGATCAAAGTGCCTGGTAAATTAGCATGAGATCGCGCACCCGCGTGGAACAACACACAATGATTCTAGCTCACCAACGCGTCGAGACAGTGGTACCGGAACAGCCACTCCCACTCCGCACAGCCGAAGTCTTCGGCGGTGCAGAATGTGACCTTCGCCAAGGGCCACGGAGGCAGATCTTTGGGGCTGCCATGTCCGCTGAGATCGCGCCCGATCCAGCGCATGTCACAGCCGTACCCGAAGAGCTCCAGCGACCGTGGGTGGTTCTCGAGGAGCTTCCTTTTGACATCCCCGAGCAGCGCTTTGTTCAGGACGTGCAGATACCGCAGCGAGGTGAGCTTGGCGACCTGCAGCCACGTATCGCCGCATGTGAGTCGAGCTTTGCGTGTTGCAGACGAGAACGTGACGCACCAGATTGGTCCACTCCTCAGCCGCCCCGTTTACCTCAAAGAACACGCGGCTTTCCAAGCGGAGCATAAGGGCCGAGAGCTGAGGGGGATATACTGCGCGAGGAAGCGGATGGTCGCGGGCGTGAGGCGGTTACGCGCCACGGTCAATCCGAGGACTTCCAGAGCGGGGGGCTGCGGTAACACCTCCAGAAGAGGTAACGGCAAACCGCCCTCCGGACCGTCCTCGACCACTTCCTCGTTTCTAAGCCACCCGAAATCCAGCATCCGCAGATTCTTCTTGTCCCGCAGGAAGTCCGCCAGGGCAATGGATCCTGCGTCATCAGCATTGGTACCGAGCAGCTTGAATGCCGTGAGGAGGGGCAGAGTCGTGGGGTGCGCCTGGACCATCCGAACGAAGTGGCGGGAGCCCGATTTAAGGTCCAGCGTTAAATAGCGGAGCTCCGCGCACTGCGCCATGACGTGCTCGAACCCGTTCAGCGATATCGGCAGGATGAGCTCAAGTTCCTGGAGGCGGAGGAGGGAGCGGAGCGGGCAGTCCCAGATGCCGTCACCGTACAACGTCAAGCGCGTAAGTGTTTCTTCGTTGGCCTCTACTGCTGCGGCGATGGGCACTTGCGCGCTGCCAGAGAGCAGCAGGGCGTCGCATTCGTCGTCCGGACGGTGTAGCGTGAGAGCCTGGAGAGGCTGCAACTTCGCTGCATAGGACCACGTGCTAACTGTGGACCTGTCGATGAAGTAGTGAGCCAGAAGGTCAATGTGCAGGTGATGCGTATGGATACTCACGGCAAGGAGAGCTCGCGAAGGACGTGGCCTGACGAGTGCGCGAGTGCGTCGAGAACCAACGCGGTCGGAAGAGGACGGCGGCCCTCCCAGCAGAAGGAAGCGATATTGGTCATCACCAGTATCGCCTCCTTCAGCGCATCTAGATGCAGTCGTGCGTCAAATGTGTGTGTGACGAAGCTCGATACAGCACTGGTTACCTACATAACTCGAACACGTCCTCCTCGCCATAGGCGCGGACGGACAGCTTCTTGACGACCCGTGCGAAGCTCGGCGTGCGCAAAATGTGGAACAACAGCTCGCAAGTGCTCAGCTCACTTCTTCTCCTGAGCTCTTTCGACTGTTGCGTGTCGTCATTTTCGTCGGCACTCCAGTCGTGAGGGGGCCATAGCCCGAAGCGGACGGTGACGTGGGAAAAGACAGATGGGACAGCCAGCTCGTGGAAGAGAGTGCAGACGGAGAGCAAGCTCCTCGCATCTTCCCTGGACAGATGTTCAACCACCAGTCGCCAGACTTCTGGCGGCAGCCTGAGCGAGTCTTTTGGTTCACTTCGAGGGGCGCCGGCAGGGGTCGTCATGTTCTCGCCAGTCGTACTTATCTGGTGGAAAATTTGAACATCAGAATGCATGGAAACGAGAGTGCGTACGAACGTCGATGTGACAAGTGAGTCAGATGGCAAGACCGCGGTCGACGACTTGAAGAAAGTCAACTCACAAGAGGTTAATCCCGCTGAGAGCCGATCAATACCGACACGTTTCCCACGGTCTGTATGCGTGCACGCTAAGAAGCCATACATAAGTAATATACTTACATAGTATGTTGACCATCACAAGGAACGTTCATCGCACGACGCGCCCCCAGAGCGAAGCTAACCTATCCAAAAGTACACGTAGAAGTCCATCAGGATATCGAGTCCCTTTCGACGGCCAGAGCGGAGATGGTTACTGCCCCGCCTTCGCCTTCCCGCTCTTCATGCGCTGGCCTTGCTGAACCTTCTCGTGCTTGCCCTCGAACTTCCCAGTAAGCACCTTCGCCTCACTCTCCTTCTCCTTCTGCTGGCCGCTCGCAGCCGTGGCATTCGGCTGACGCTGCTGCTTGGGTGAGCCGGCAGCATCGTACCGAGGCTCTCTGCGCCCTCAGGGGCGTCGTCGGAGGGGTCCTTGTACTGCTCGTCGGGCGGGTTAATATGGGCTGAGTGGTAGTCGGTGTCGTAGCCAGCGCCCTGCAAGGGAGGGAGAAGTCAGCACATGTATTGATGATCTAGACTCGACTCCGACAACGAAAGCGAAAGCGAGACTAGCGGGCAACGCATGATTGCATAAATCAGCACGAGGGGATAATCACCATCGTCCGCGTCAGCATCGAGCTCTGCTCGAGCGCGCTCTCCATTCAGAGGAACATTATCTCACCACGCGCGTTTACCACCTAGTGCATCTGCCCGAGGCCGGAGGGTGGCGTGGAGCGTACTGTGGACCTCCTCGCCACGCCCGACTTCGCCACCCTGGGTCGCAGCCGCGATGCGACCGATGCCAGGATCCCCGGGTAGTCCCGCATAATTCTCGCCCGTCCGTTCGAGTGATCAAACAGTAAGGAAGACGACGCTCACCTTGTTCGGAAGATCCTTGTTGTCGCTTGGATGCACCTCCTGCTTCGCGGCATGGTGTCCTTGGTCGATGGTACCGGAGCCTTCTCGCTGGTCATGGAGGGCTTGACGGCTTGCTTGCCCTGGTCGTCGCGAGATCGTAATACTGTACCGACAGAGGCAAACCGGAGGTACGCACGACGTTTAAGAGAACTCTAACGCCCCTCAGGGAAGCGCGCGAATCCCTCATCACTACGGTCACCAACGAGAGCACCGACGCCCGCGACGTGACGTGCGGCACCGAAGGAAGCTTCGTTGCCCTTGGACTCCTCGGACGGCTCGAGGCCGACTTAGGCACGGGTATCCATGGCGCCGGATTCAAACAGTAAACTGCAGGTAAGCTGACTATTCGGGGAGGAGTTAGACGTTTGAATCACTCGGGAGACCCGGGAGCAAACCCACACCAAGATTCAAAAGGCTTGCGTACTTAATGCGACCGCGTCCGTGACCTGCCGGTGCGCAAGCACGGCCCACGGGTAGCTCCACAAACAGGGGATGAATGACAGAAACTTAGGTTGCCTAACTCACCGGGCAACCTCCCTGGCTGAAGCCCGCCAGTGCATGCACCTAGGAGGAGGAGTAGGAGGAGGAGGATGTATCGAGGAAAGTAGCACTCAACGCGCGCTACTTACTCCGACAAGATGATAAACCGTGGGAATGACTTCGATACTAACCGACTGGTAACCTCCCTTCCTCGATGTGGCCGATCTCCCGCCTTTGACACTCGTACTCTTTGCCGTTTAAGTGTTCTTGTGTTTGAATCCTCTCGATGACCCGACAGCAATCGTCTTAAAAGCTCTCGCACAGTCGTCCGGTCCAGTCCCGCGCGAGCTCTCCGTGCCGTGAGTCAACACGCCTCCACTACTGACGAGCGTTTTCGCTGACTGACCAACTTGAACAGGTTCACAGATACCGCGCGGCCGTATCTGCCCAAGTGCAAGCGTCTTGAGGTCCTCGCACTGCACCGTCCGCGCAGCGAGTGCGGCATGCTGCTGCTCTTCGACAGCGCGCAAGTGGCCCATCGCCGAAACACTTCAAGAAGCAAGCGCAGGTCTCGACAACCCGTCTCACGTATGGCCCTCTAGGAAGGTCAGGTTAGGTTTTGCATAGTGGAAGACTTCGGATGCGGCGATCAGGAATGATTGTTCAGAGCGGCGCCATCTCAGTGTGTTGGTGAGTCACCTCAAAATCCCATGCCGAATGATCTCACATGCGGAACAAGGCCACCAGCAGACCCCGATGCATGCGAAGGATGTCCATCAGTGTCCTTTGTCTGTCCTGCCGGCTGCGAGTTGCTATGCTACATTGCTACTTACTTCGAGCTGTGAGGTATCTTACGTAGAGCCTTGTTGGGGCCGAGCTTTTGTCCCCCATTTGTTGTGCGTCCTTGCGATTCCCGGGCTCTATATGATCACAGCACCAGTACTGACCCGGAACTACTGACCAGTCTCTGTGTGCTTTTTATGTACTACCGGCGAGTCGGATCATATCATATCATTAACCGGAGCTTCAGGACTGCTGGCGGAAGTGTGTACGATCAAACGTCCGCACCAGAGACTCGTACTAAAAGGACACACGAAACCTCAGGCCTCAGGCCTCGAAGACGGGGATGTGCCAAGAAGCGCTTGTAAGGACACGTCAGCAGTCTGAGTCGGGTTCTCGCTGTTCACTGCTTGATCTTTATCTTGAACCTCCATCACCCTGTTGTCTCTGTTGACGATGGTGCAACAACGCGTACCGCTTCCTCCTCAGTTCGCTGCCGAACTATGGATGTCTATCATCGAGGAACTGCCTCCTCAGGACTGCCGCACATGCTTGTCAGTTTCACGGATGATCCACGACATCGCTCTGCCATTGGTCTTCCGTCACATCTATGTTACATATGGTTGCGCAGCAGACAACAAGCCATGGTACAAACTTTCGCGCGCCGTCGATCCCGAAATCAACCGCGTGGAACGAACGAAGGCTGCGCAGAGTACCTCAGAATTCTTGCAGCACATCGCGGCCACGCCGGAGCTCGCGCTTGCAGTGAGAACACTCACCGTATGGGCTACATCGTTCATCTCATCAGAGTCTGAAGGCTGTGGTATGTCTGTTGATGTTGGCTATTCGTGGGACTAGTGCTCCAGTGCTGACTCCGCAGAACATCTAGCTGACCTCGTCGAGGCACTCAAAGTTCTGACGAACTTGCAGTCTTTGCGCTGGTGCCACAACTCACCGTGTATTCCAGATGCGGCCGTAGAAGCGATCATTGCCAGCGGAGCCCCCTTGACGGAACTGGTTATTCCGTATGTGTATCCCTTCGCCTTCACTGCATAGCTGGTAGTCTGACCTTGCCGGATGGGACCAACAGCGTGCTCAATCCCGCTGCCCCAATCCTGTCGCGTTTGTGTAATCTGCACACTATACGGCTGAGCGGCGATATGGAGACTGATCCGCATTGGGATCCATTCGACAAAACCCCTTCCGAGCAGTATCCAGCATCCATCATCGCGACAAACCTGAGAACGCTCCGGGTCCTCTCTGCCTGTGGGACAGTTTCCCGATGGGAAGTCCCGGTGCAGTCATTGACCGCCCTCACCGAACTTGAGTACATGTGGCCCAACGGCGAGTCATCCCAGTTCTTGACTTCGATCCTAGATCACTGCACGCAGCTCCGCACTTTCGCGGTCGGCGTGGGCCAGATGGAATCCTGGAACCTCGCCATTGCCGATGCTCTACGCTCTCGGCCATCCTCCCTGCCGCATCTGACTGGGTTCAAAATCTCGCTACTTCATGACCGATATCCTGAACGCACCATCGCTCACGCTCACGCCCTAGTCCCGTTCTTGGCGCAGAAGACTGGCTTAAGGCGGCTGGACCTCAGCATTAATTGGTCCCCCGGCCAGGGACTCAGCTCTGATGCCGCATGCCCCCTGGTACGGCTATTCGAGCTGCTGCCTTCCTTAACCCACCTGGAGGTTCTCGGAATCAACCTCGGGCGATGGGACTTCACGATGCGAGACTTCGCCTTGCTTAACCGAACCATTCCGCGCGGCCTCTCCGCCCTGTTCGTGAAATTGGACATCAGAGGAGTAGGGGAGCACGTCCGCCCAGCACTTGTCGCGGACTTTGTGAGTTCCACTTTTATTGACTTACACACTCTTGTCGTGACCACTGATGATCATAATTGCTGCAGTTCAGAAAGAGGAAGCGCCTTCGATACGTGCACTTCGTCAATGGGTGGCCCATACGCTGGGACCTGTTCGACGCACTCAGCACTGCGTGTCCGCGGACCGTCGAGCTGCTCGGTTACGACAGCACGATGCGCTGGAGACTCCCGAACCCCGTGGGCGACAGATACGGGGAGGAGTCAGCATTGTCTTGGTCGACCGCGCAACGCGCCTTCCGTACCGTGGACGACTTTGCTGGACACGAGGACTGGGAGTGGCTCGTGCGGTACCGAAAGACTTGATATTATTACGGTGAGCTCTCTCCTAACTGGGCGAAATTACACGGTACTGACGTGTCTTACTCACAACAGCCTACACACTCCCGAAGGATTCGCACAAGCGCGCTCTGCGAGTCCTGTTGCTCGGCAGGTGGGCATGCTGCCGCTTGCTCGAGTGAGTCGAACACTCGTCTTGTCTTGCACGCACAAGTTGCTACTGGACTGAATTCTGATCTCCGATCTCATAGAGGTCGCTCGCTCCGACACTCTATTAATCACGTTTGCATTGCTGCGTTTTTGATGCCATGGCTCACTTGTTTGGGGTACTGTACGTATTTTGCGCGAAGCATGTCGCCGTTCTCAGTTCGCTGCTTGACTCGTACTATAACCATAACCACACATCGCGTTCCTTGTGGGGAAAAAGTCGCCGTAATTAGCGTCGAACACGACGGAACGCGCGGGTCGGGACATTATTGCTCCTTTACACACGTCAGAGAATTGCTACTGCTTCGGGTAATAAAAAGTGAGGCCCTCACATCGAACAGAACGAGCGGGGTGTGGTGAACACTCACCCGCCCAAATTGCTCTATAGCAGAAGTCGAGGAGGTCGACTTTCCGGAAGTCGCGAGGGTCGTTCCGACTCGTACAGAGCCGCAGATGAGAAGACACCTGCTGATCATCGCTCAGTCTTGGGCAGCGAACAGACTGGCGTTTCACCTAGGAGACCTGGTAGATATCAATGTGCGATGCGGTTACTCTGAGGGTGTGGCTCGAGGACGTCAGTATGCGACCGTGGGAAACCCTCGACTCAGATTGAAACATTGAACTCCTGTTGACCGGTGACCAGTGACAATCACCTCCTCCGCCTTCCATACTCGCCCACTTTACTGAGGTATGTGCACTTTGCTTTATGTTTTAGCAAGCTGACACGTCTTCTCGATACTCGCCGGCTCAGATTGTACTGGAACTTACGGTCTGCCAACATGACGCCGGCATCCGGGGGCAATGGCAGGCTTACTCCCAACCTTCCGCCAGAACTATGGAGGATGGTCGTCCATGAACTTTCCAACGAAGATATGAGAAGGTCTCTCTGTGTCTCAAGACTGTTTCACGACTTGGTTATGCCGGTCCTTTTCTCTGACGTCACTCTTCGTTTTGGCCTTTGGCGGGCTGACGACGAAAATGCTGACGGAGATAGGCCTCCCGGGATACCCGTGACGAATGAGGAGGTACCTGAACTAGAGAATAACCAACGGGATACCTGCGAAGTGCTCTTACAAATCATCCGCACGCCGAGTTTTGCAAGGCTCATCAAGAAGCTCTCCGTCCGCGCGTATTCCATGATTAAGGGTCCCGGGAAGGACATGTTCGAGCTACGTAAGTGGTATGGATTGCTTATGAGCAACAGTTTATAAGAATCTTACGCGTTCACGGCAACAGTCCTATTGAAAGAAGCAGTATCGGCGATGACGAACATCACGTCGTTCCGCTGGGAAGGCCGTCGTCCTCTCCCGGCAGCGTTCCTTCTCGATTCCCTTGCTCAGTCCTCAGGCGAAGTCCTACGCGATCTTTCTTTGCCGTGAGCTACCCTGCCTACATATGCGCACCAGCTCTCTCGTGGCTGACGGATTGATGGTAGATGCTCAGACGTAACGCTGTCATGTCTTGCGAAGTTCAAGCACGTCCAAACTCTCAGGCTACATCCTCTCTACAATGCGCGAATATACTCAAACGATCTCTCCGTAGCTCAGGGAATCACGGCCAATGAAAGCACATTGACTCATCTGACGTTATACGGGAACAGAATATGGACATGCCCAGTCGGCTCCCTGCTCCGCCTCCAGGAGCTCGAGCTCATCTTCTTGCAATCGCTAGATGGCTTCGAGTCGATCCTCACCCAGTGCACCGACCTCCGCTATCTCACTTTGGACTTGGCAGAGGACACCGTAAACCATTTCATGCAGTCACTCCAGTCGCACCCGACCGCCTTACCCCGCCTTACGGCATTCAAGCTGCTCCATACCGAGGTTAATGACCTCGACACCTATCCCTTGGATGTCTTCCTCAAGACCAAAAAGGAGCTGAGGATGTTTGATCTCGGTTGGGAGGGAGACGCGATCGAGGAGGCAGGTGTGCCTCTGCCTCTGCGAGACCTCCTTTGCCAACTTCCCGCTCTGGAGGTGGTGGGACTGACCGTGACAGGGGAGTGCATGGAACCGGAAGACCTCCACGTTTTCGCGCAACATCTGCCGTCCCGTGTCTCTGCGCTGATGCTCAATCTCTTCGTGATCTTCTCGATGCCTTCACCGGAGTTTTACAACATGGTACGCGCACAGTGCATCCCGCGTGCTTTGCGCGAACCGTACGTCCTCGTATACTCACGCAGCGATCTGTTTCTGTTTCTATAGCTTGCTAAGCTGACGTCGCTGCGATTTCTGTACATCGTGGACCACCAGGAGGAGCCGGGGGAGGTCAAGCAGCAGATTCTCGCGAACCCTCCGAGCTCTCTCCAGCTCTTCGGATACGGCTCGGAGCTGCGCTGGTTGGTGTGCGATCCGCAGAATGGCATGCCCAAGGACTCCGCCCCGTGGCCCATATCGAAGGTCCGGTTTTGCACTGCCGAGGACTTCGGATGCGCGGACTGGGAGTGGTTGCTCCGGCACCACGTTTCTCATGTCATAGTGCGTGGCCTCTTGCTTTCTGCCAGTTCGCAACCTCACGGACTCGATAGAGATGCCGCCCTTTTATCTGATTAAGGGGTCCCGAGGGTTGAGCGATCTCATATTCGTATCCCACAGTGTGTTACCCTCCTTTCTTGAATGTGTCTTGATGGGGCGGCCTCGTAGGAGAGAGACCGCGCCGCGTTCATCAAAATACAGGAGCTCTTGCAATGGTCCGTTACCCCGTATGCCTGTTACCATTCGAAGGTTAGTTACTCGAGTTCCACTTTCCCGCCCTCTTCACCGTGACCGGCATGTCGTCAATCGCTGCAGGTAAGTAATGCCGTCGTACTCGCAGGTTGTTGTCTCATTCGGGGCTCGCTTAGCCTGCGTCATGAGCATGGTGCGTGCTAGACTTCACTCAACAAAATCCCGATTGCGTCTGCCCTTGAAGAGCGTTGAAGCGTCGAAGGTTAAGGCCTTGAGGTCGGATTCCGCCGGAGAAGCGCTGAGAGACCGTGGAGAAATAAGTCGAAAAACGCGGAGGGCTCACGACAACTATGACGAGATTTATAGGACAATAAACTTGGAGTTTCCTCTTTGCACTGTTTTGCACTCATTTGCACGGATTTGCACTGAATTGATCTGCTTTGCGTCAACTTGCATCGTTTTGCACCCTTTTTGCACTGGTTTGCAACGAATTGCACCCTGTTTGCATCGCATATCAGTGCGCACATGCCTTTGCGCCACCAAACATTCCAGATGATGGGTGTTTGCACCCTTTTGCAACGTCTTGCCCATCTTTGCAGCCCATTTGCACCCTAGTTGCACCACGCAGCACGTCCCACGCCGGCAAGTCAATCTCCCACAGACGCCCACACAGACGCGCTCCGAGGTGAAGTCTTCCCCTTCTGGCACAGCCACCGTACGACTGCGAACTCCCTCAACTTCACTCTGCTCAACGCCAAGGATAATCACGTCAGGTACGCCTGCGCCACTCAGCTATTCTTGTCATGCAACAAAGTAAATCCCCGGCAGCAAATCCGATGGATGTCCGATAGCGGCCTCGGCCCCCCCCCCCGGCAACGGGGCGGGGGGGGAGGGGGGAGGGGGGAGAGGCTCTCCTCTTCCCAAGTTCAACCCTCGACTTCACGTACTACCTCCGCCATCTTCTCGCATCCCTCACCGGCGATGGCTTCCTCGCCGCCGCTGACCGCCTTTTGCCCGCCACGCGGTCCTTGCCAAAATGCTCATTGTCTCGCCGATACTCGTGGCCCTTGCGCATTTTTCGAGGTCACGGACAATCACATCAGTCGCGACGTGAGCACCTCGTCGTCGCTCCCCCTTCGTCTTCATACTCACGAACATGTTTGTTCCCAGCACGCGCTGCGCCCGGACGAGATCTGTGCTCAATGTGATCATCCGTGGTTCCAGCACCTCGCTGGATCTTTTGAAGCCGCGACACAACGGGGGGGTGTGCGATAAGTTCGTGCGGAGGATTCTTTGCAGTACGTATCCACTCGCTCGACGGTCTGCCTCATGCTCACATTCCCCTCAAGCTGGAGCCGCGCGAGAATTGGGGACGCACGACGGAGTGCGTGTGCGGGCTGCTCCTGCGCGCGCACGCCTCGGCCCTCAGCACTGGAACAGCAGCGTGAGCAACCATACTCACATACTTTCGTTGGTGGCAAACTCATTGTGCGCTCGCTCCGTGCAGTGCTCGTGTTTCCTCCGCGGCTCCACCGCAGTTCAGCACTACGCATCCTTCTATTGCAGGTCTGGGTGGTACCCTTCATGTGCCGCCGGGTCGGGCGTCATCAACTGCGTCCGTGTCCCCCCCTCTTCCACCTCCCATTGATGCGTTCGGGGGTGTTCGCGGGGTCGAAACTGGCTCAACCACTGACCGTTGGCACGCTGCGTGCGAGCGTCATCGCCCGCACAATCAGTCTGGGCCCGGCCCAAGGACAGTGAATGCCCCGCGATCACGCACCCAGGTCACGTCGACCGCCCTTTCCGGCGCCGGCGACACAGGCTCGCCTGTGCTGCAACTCCGCCCCAACCACACCTCATCCCCGTCAGTCGGGCAGCCTTCCTCCGCGCACGTTCAGCCCGCTCCGTCACCTCCGTCCTCGGAAAGCAATTACGAAACGTTCTCGGTCGCTATGTGGCCATTCGCGGTATGTCGTCTCGTCACATCTCTCTTCTCGCTGCATGTTTCTCTTCTCCCCCTCATGTTGCGTTTGTTCTAGTACCCCGCCTGTGGCACGACTCGGGCCAAGTTCCCTCGCAAGACCTTCCAGCTGACCGACTGGTCGTTTGGCAAAGCCGTCGAGTCATTGGAGCATTGGGGCCTCCTGTTCAAAGTCACCCTCGCGAAGACAGGGTCGGTGTACAGGTCCTTTGGGCAGCAGGTCGTGGCCCAGTTGATCGCCAATGACATAACGCTGCCCGGGTATGACGCCAGTCGTCCGTGGCGCTCTCCCCTCGACCTACCTTTTGTTCTGATGTCGTCGACTGGGCGCGCCACCAAGAACCACGTGCCCTTCGATGGGTTCAACGAACTCACGTATACAGTTAGCAACATACTCGCCGCCAAGCCCTCACTCACCGTTATCAAGTGTCCCATCGGCGAGGACTTCATGCAGCATACATTTCTACGGATAGGTCAGTCATTTTGATGATCTCGCACTAGCCTACATGGCTGAGCCATCTTACGTTGCAGCACCTCGGTTCGGCGACCTGCAAGCCCCGCTAGCTAACCATCCTGCGTACGTTCTGGGCGCCCCCGGTCTCCGCGACTTCATGAGCATTCCAGGCGCGGAACTACCGCATCCGTGCTTCCCCTTCCGCATACTCTCCGAGGCGGTGGATGGGCTCTCCGCCATGTGTCGGGCCAATTGTCCCACATCGTCAAAGCCGTCTTCTCCCGCGGGGTCTCCTATCGCCGGTCCTTCTTCGCGCCCTCGCCCTGCACCTCGACCCAGGCGCGGAGGAGCGTCCAACACACCGGATGGGCCTTCGACCGTTTCGGCTCCTACCCCCTTAGTTCCACAGCCTCTCCCTCCCCTCGAGGAATACACGCTACTCAATCGCCCGCCCACCCCACCTACCCCGCAGTCTCCACGCAGTTTCTTGCTGGCTGGGTGGCCCCTCACCGAGGCGATTCCGCCCTTGTTCCTTGACGCGGACGAGGCCACCATGCCACCTGTCTCAGCGCCAGTCGATGCGCCCGCGATTGCTCCCTTGGTCGCCGACGTGGGGGCAACCATGACGGCCAACCGAGACGTTCGCGAGGTCCCCTCTCATCCATCATTGTCCGAGGTTTCAGACTCAATCGAGGTTGTAGGTCACCCCATTCGTTCCGGCACCGCCCGCCATTAACCAAGCCTTTTCAGGTTGCTGCTCCGCGTCGCTCGCGTCGCTCACAACGTTCGGCTAGGATGACCACGGGTGGGCGTCCTCCTCCTTCGCGGGACGCTGAGCCGGAGACTGTCGGCTTTGACTCACCTGGCCCAGAGGGGTCGGTGCAACCTGAGGCTGGTACAACTTCGATGCCCTCGGGTCAGCTCGCCAGCATTCCGCTGCCGCGTGGGCTCAGGCGAACGCACTCGGAGGTTGGATCGCCTGAGGTACGATATCCCTGGTTCCGCCGGCCGGGGATGCACACCGCTGACGTTGTCCCACTCAGACCAGCGCTGCCGTCCCGCCTTCTAATCGTCGTCGGTTCTCCAGTACGGAGCCCGCCTCCGGTGATGTTCCTATGGTCGAGGATGGCCCTGTGGAATCTCACGTTCCCGTGCGTTGAACTAGTTATTGATCGTTCATCCGTACCTGATTCCTTCCCCCTTCTGTTCTCAAGGTTCATCCTCCCAGCCGCACGTCCCCACTGGCAGAAATTGATCACCATGCTCTCGTCGGATGGGCGGAGCGTGTGGTGAGCTCGATTCCTCGGGGCGCCCTCAGCTCCGCAGGCTTGCGGCCCATGATCCGGGCACGTGATCCCAAAGTGGCGGCAAGCATGCTGCTGTTTCTTATCCAGTGGTTATTCGCTCATGCACCCAGCGGACCCATCACGCATCAACACCGTCGCGCCTTCCAAGAAGCCTTCTCCCGCGATTTCTCACGCGAGGATGATCACTGCGAACTGGTGCCTCTCTCGGAAATTCTCCGACATGCCCGTCACCTTCATATCCGCATGTACGTTGCCCTCACGCACTAGTTGTTTCGTACGTCGCTGACAGGTTGCTTTCATTATCCTCGCAAGCGACGACGCTCTGGGGGACAGCCCGATCCGTGCAGTCATGCGTAACTTGATATACCTCCTGGTTGCTCAACAGAAGTGCTGGCTTTCACGTGGACGTTATGCTACTATCAGGTGGTTTAGCAGGCGTGAGGCTCGCGAGGATCGAGACGTAGCGTTGCGGGCCGCAGGTTTCAGCTCGTTGCTCCATATGGTCGTCGGCACGGCGGGTGCGGATCCTATATCCCCGCATCTTTTACTTCTCGCTTTGCTTGGTCGCGCATACGCCTGCCGCGTGGACGAGGAGTTCATGGGTGAGGTGGATGCGGGCTTGTTGGAGAGTGTTATGCCATGGCGCACTTTCGACATCACCCAGCCGCTTCCGCAGGAGCCCGGGCATCCGCTAATCTGCCGCCTTAGTGCTGCTGATATCGATGTACGTGCTGCTGCTCGTTGCTGGTGTAGTCGCTCACCGTTGTGTACAGCCCGAGCACTATGGCACCGACCCTCTATCTCCCCAAGACGTAGACACCATCGAGCAGGATCTAGTCTCGTTTCTGGTTTTTGGCGCACGGCAGGTCCAGGATGAACCTGACATGCAAGCCTTCATCGACGGCTTCTTCGCGGCACATCCCGACCGCATGGCTCTCGTCGCGGTGCGTTTCAATATGTGTGGCATACGATGTCCTCGCACCCCTAATTCTTCTCAATGTAGACGTTCCAGGGGGAGACTCGGGACATTTTGGCTGCCATGTACAACAAGCGCTTGGAAAGCGGTGACCTTCTCTTGCGGCATATGCATTACGAGAGCGGTGTTGACGAGTCCGCTGTTGACCTCACCGTCACGGAAGGAGGTCTCACGCTGGCTGAATGGGATCAGACCTTCGAGGCAGAGTTTAAAGTCGCCTTCGCCTACTACATGCAGCAGCCCGGTCATCCCGACGATGACGGCATTCGGGCACTTGTCGGCAGCTCGTTCGACGCCGGTGCGGGCGACCGTGGCCTCCGACCTCGCATGTTCTTGACCATCATGTCCGGCAGCGATTTAGTCCCTCCGGAAGATGATTGGCAGATCCAGGTGAATTCCTATTCGTCGACGTGCGCGAGCAGGATGTTGGGCTGACACTGGGTTGCAGATCACCTTCCGGCACAAGGGTACGCGGTGTCCGGATCCTCCCCCTCCGCCTGGTGCTCTTGGGCCTGTCCCCGCAGCGGTACGTCGTCTCAGTGGGTGGTCATGCGATGTCTCTCTCAAGCGTCCTGACTTCGTAGATTGATATTCATGCGTGCTTCTACGAGGCCACTGTGTACATAGACGACGGGCTGAGGAACCTGCTAAACCAGGGCAAGCCGTGGAAGGCTTTCCAGGCGTGGTTGCATGGCGCTCTGCTTCATCCCGAGGATTTCAACCAGGCGTAGTTTCGTTAGTTCTGGCTGCATATGTCCACGGCGGCTGGTGATGTAGGCCCGTTAGTAGAGTGTAATCCGGCATGAATCGTGGTTGTAGTGCTGCGGCCCACGAGCGCGCTCATGGAGTTGTCAATACTGATTTTTGTGTCTCCGGCCCATGTTTGTGGTCAATAGGACGAGCGCGGGGGCAGTTTGTGAGTTGAAGTGCACCGCTAAGATCACGACCACCATTATTGATCTCGATGATAAACCTGCGCCAAACGTCCGTCGGAGGCGTCGTCTCCTGTCCTTCTCCCCGTCCCTGTGTCGTGGCCCACGGTACGATGCAACGAGCATCCACCGAGAACTATCTGTTACAAGTGCAACGCCATGTAAGCCCCGTCGCCATGGCTCTATGCCTACGGCTGAGCATCATCTGTCTAATCCCTACTTCTTCTCTGCCCAGCTTCATGCGCTCCGCGCTCAGGTCATAGGGTATGCCGAGGTCATTGGTGGTACGAGTATTCGTGGCAGCCCTCCTGCCCCCATTGTCCCACCGTCCTGACGCAGGTTGGTGCAGCTTCATACGACCCAGCGACCACGGCTGCGTGCGTTGCGGTGGCCGATCGTTTGAGCGGTGAGATTGTTTCTGCGATTGTCTGGTCCAGCCCGCCTCGCCTCATTTCACGTACTTGTGCACTTCTCAGAATGCTCCCGCGCTATCGCTTTGGAGCTCGACTACCTGCACGAAGGGCTGCACGGGAGTACCAGTCCTTCTGATGATCCGTTTATCAGCCTCCAGGACGAAGCAATGGCGTGTTCTTCAGATTACGACGGCTCGTCCGAGGCCCGACCCGAAGACCACCCTGATGCGGAGCGGTGCCCGACGCCCGAGCCCCCGTGGATCGATTGGTTTTATGGCTATTCGAGCGAGGATCCGTGGTTGTGGCGGCCGTTGGGTCTCATTGATGGCCCGGACGAAGATGAATGGCCGCCCACCGATCTCCTGGAGCTGGAGGAGGCCATGGAAGTCGAGGGCGTCGAGGGGGAAATGCCTTGGTATGCCAGCCAGGCTTCCCTTGAGCGGTTCTTGGAAGATCTCGGGGCCAGCCTACCTGACGGTGTGACAACGGATATGTTGACGACAATTTGAGATACTCAACTGGCTCTAATTACGTTCATAACAAGGAGCTAGCATGGGCAGTGCGGCAGGGGTCTGAGGTGTTCGCGGACCGTTCTATGGGTCGGGCAGCGGATCCGATTCCAAGTCTCGATGTTGGATATCCGTCGGAGTCCAGCCTGCTACAGGTATTGGGAATGTGGCGTCCATCCCGGCGTAGCTTGCTCTTGAGTCTTGCGATCTACCCCCGTTGTCCCTTCGTGAGGTTACTACAAGCTGCGGGTTTATTCGACGGACGGAACTGTGATGTTAGACGCTAAGACGCTAAGACGATCACCACTGGTGGCCGAGCTTCCTCTTCCTCTCATCTATCACTGCCGGCGCAGTGGTCGTCGCTAGGTCTTCCGTCTGTGCTTCCCCGCACATTCTTCGCATGCCAGCGCGCACTCTGACACCTCCTCTCCCTCACCGTGGTTGGGGGGACCCTTTCCCATCATGGCAGCCTTGGAACTTGCCCGACTTGACGGTCCGCGGTAATGCGGTTGTCAAGATTGTGGACAGTGGAAGACACGGCACATCGTCCTGCCTCCATGCGTTGACGGTGGTTGTCGAGATGCCGAGTGCTGAGGGAGTGCTGAACGGTCTTGGGCAGCGCATATTGGTACGCCATGGATTCGGCATGGATCCGGTCAGGTTCTCATCGGCGGATCCTAGGTTCCGTTTCCCCCCTCTCGGCAGGCTGCCCGACCTTGGAAGGAGCGGCTGCCCCTCGAAATTGACAAGTATTTGTTGACCTTGGAGCACGACGGGTGGTTGCGCGATCTCCATTCGATCCTGGCATATTTTGGGGCCCGGCATTGTCCCTCGGACGAGCGATGCTTGGACATGCAATGGCGTCGCTTTGCCCAGGGAGTGTCCGATATCATACAGGATGGGCAAGTCGCGGAGACGACAAGGATTGCTGCCATTGCCCGTTGGGGCAGGGAGTATCTCCCGGTGAGCATTGTAACTGCGGTCCGGCGACGTGCCAGCAGCGGGATCTGACGACTATATCACAGGACGAGGTCTTTGACGATCCATGGTGGCAAGGTCGTTGGAACTGGTATCCTCCTTCATCACCAACCCAACCGGCCGCGGACCCCGACGACGAATCCGTCTGCGACTACGGAGAGGCACTGGATGGCATGCCGGTGTCGCAAGGCACAGTTCTGGCTGGCGGTGGAACGGCACGGGGCGGGTACACCGCAGGAGTAGACGTGTCTGCATGGTACGCCGACGCCGTGTAGCAATCGGAGGCTGCAAACGATCTCACATCTCTGGCATGCCACAAGAGTGTATACTGCCCGTACACAGTGCGTCGCTAGTCAGCTATAACAATGTCACATGTGCGAGTGTCCGGGACGTTAAGATTGCCTGTCACAGTATTCTGTGCTGCATGTGCAGTCGCCGGGCAAGGACGCATGGCTAGCTCGACACGCCTGAGGAGCAAGATTAACCAAGAATCAAAATGCGTTCCGCTGATGGTAGCTCGGCCCGGGCCTGTATATTGGCGTGTGCATAACCCAAAGCGTGCGCGCAAGGCTGGCGCGCAATTTGCTCCGTGTGGACTTGAACTCCAGTCGCTCGGCCCACGACGAGGCCCGAGCTATGCAGTGGGAGCGCACGCGGCAGAGGTGTGAATCGGCGAGTGTAGCATAGACACGAATATCATTCAGACAATGTACAAAAGGCGTGTGGTGGGCTGACGACCGGCACGAACTACGACCAAACTCCTACTGG